>JABASM010001385.1:0-14894 GCA_019776545.1 Brachystomella parvula | reverse complement strand
CAACGAATTACAAAAGAGGAATTTAGCTTATCAAATAAATCTCATGAAATTATTGATTTGAGAGTTAAAGGAGAATTCACTTTCTCTAGAATTTGGTATTTTGGTATTTTCTACTCTTCTCCGGATAATAATAGATAGGCATAGGAGAAAGGGAACCTTAGACAACTTAGCATGGCTCCCAGGGACAAAATTGTATTGTTTCATTTGTTCAACTTTCTCTTTGGCCAGTAAAATACCACGGAGTTCTCCTCTATTTAAAAGAGCCTTCCAAGAAATCAAATTTATGATCTGTTAATAAAGTAAGAGAGGCGTGGAGGCGTTACTGGAAGTATAGTAATCTGGAGTGTTCCCATTGGGAATTCTCTATTCATATTTCATGCGAGTACTTATAATGTTATTTTATGTAACAACATATCTTTCGCTTTATTCTCCTAAGGAAATAAAACTAAATAAGAGCTTGACACTTTCTAGTTTGCTCGGATTATATTTTCTCCCAATTCCTTAGCTAACAAAGTTTTTCGATTCAAGTCCAAAAAAGTTAACATGAAGAGAAAGCCATCCTCTCTTAACACTTCCTCTGGCGTCGGGTCCAGTAGTACTTTCTCCGGAAATCTGTCATGCTGCATGGAAAATACAAAAACCAAAAAAACATTTTTTTGTGACAGATTCATCTAGACATGGAGTTATAAAAGTAACTTTAATTTATATGAAAAAAAAGTTCTGTATCTGAAGATGTAGAAAGGAGACAGCTTATACCGTAAGTGTTCTAATAAAAGTCCGGGAGTATATTCGAATTTGGAGGTGTGAACCCCGGCGCTTATTTTTTAGGGCGTCAAAATTCTACTTCAAATAAAAAACGCTTGCTGAATTCAAGGCAGCGCCGCCGTTTATGTCCAACTTTTATTTCATTCGGTGTCATTAGCATACTTTGAGTCACTACTGCTACACCTTCGCCGGTGCACAGATAATCCTATTTGAACCAGCGTTTATTGGAGAGCCGATGTAGTAGGATGAAATGACTTAGGATGAAATGACTTAGGATGAAATGACTTAGGATGAAATGACTTAGGATGAAATGACTTAGGATGAAATGACTCTAGATGGAAACCAGAATTCACTACTTTGGCCTCAAATTTTTTTTTCCTTTTCACATTTCTGCTTCAAAACACGTTTTATGACATTCTGAGTCGTCTTAGACCATTTTTTGAAAAAAATAATTTAAACCTTTTTGAAAAATTTTTTTTTTAATTGGAACACTTACGCTACTTTTTGGTGGATTGATTCATTTCTAAGCCGTCCATGAAATGCTAGTGAAGGTCATATATAGATTACATTGCAGCCGAACGCGTGCGTTGGAAACAATAAAAACAAAAGGACAGTACAGTAGTATATGTTGACATTGTCATATCTCCTTCATCTGCCGGATTATAAGTAAAAACGCCCCTTGTAATTCAATACGTGATCACTTTGTGGGACCAGACAGATTCCTACTTGTATACCCACCAACAAGAACACAGTAAAGGAGTTGGGAAAACAGAAAGTGTTGAATTGGACTTTCTCTTTATGCTTATCTCGTTACACTGTGTGACTCATGTTGTTTTCTCCTTTTTCATTTCACAGGTGAGGGATCAGTTTATCAATGAGCTCCCAGTCTTTGAAGAAGGAAATAGAAGAGCGTGGGTCAAGTCTATCCATTGAAATGGACACAGATGTGAACAGTTTTCGGAATGGGAAACTCAAGTTGAAATGCATTGCCAATGTCTACTCCATTTACCACAGAAATGCTGAGGTCCAGATCGACGAGGAGAAACCACGGTCAGCATCTGTCTTGGGACCGAAGGACTCCTCCGGGAAACCAATTTCACTCAATACACAAGGTCTGAACCAACGACCTCTTGTTAGCATTACCTCTTTTTCCCTTTGATCTTCACCAACCTAATCCACCGGCAAAACCCTGAGAAAGTGCGCGACAACTTCACTACCGAAAATCGTTCCCGGCATCAATTTTTTACATCCAACATCATTCATTCTCAAGCATTACAAGTAGTCACCAACTATTAGAACCAGCCCCTTAAATGTTTTAGATTTTTGCACTATACCGAAACCAAAATAGTTATTTCTATGGTCGGGGGCTGGTGCTTTCTGCAGGCAAGCTATAGAGGCTTTTCGGGGAGGAAGTTTGATGGGTTCGGAAAAAGCAAACCAGGGAGCAAGAAGGCTTGTCAAGAAAATGCAATTTGAGCTGATGCTAATTCAAAGCCTTTAACAAGGAAGACATGGTGGGATTGATTGCCTGCCGGTTTACATTAAGATACTCAATTTAAACCCCACCCCTCTTTCTCCAGATGAATAGAATATGGTTCTTTGAACGTCAATAGGACTCTGAGCTTCTAAAGGGCCTTCAACGACTAAAGTGCAAATGTATGCTTTCACTTTATCAAAAGAGAAAACAGAGCCATTTCAAAAGTTTTCCTCTAGAAATACGAAAATGTAGCCTCGAGCAACATTTACCTAACTTACGACTTACTCAAATTAAGTTTTTGGAATGCTGAAGACTGGAAAACAAGTTTTAAATGTCATGGACTTTGGAACGTAGAGTCAGGGAAATCGATTAAAATTCAAAGTTTTCTCATTGCAATGCATATCCGTTCTCAGTCCTAAATCCATCTTGTCCATTTGAAAAGTTTTCTAACGGCTCTTCCTAGTCTTGCCACTGGATTTCTCCGATCCCATAGCTTCCATGCTCAATAAGCCAAGTTGATAGGAGTAACTTTCTCTTTTGTGACTGTAACCAACTTTGACTTTTTAATATTTCCTCCTGCTCTACATTCAAGAGATCCTCGCTCCAGACTCAACTTCCGTTTATGACATTTTCTGGAGTTTGATGTTTTGAAATGTATGACATTTTTGTTTGTAATGCCAAGAAAGAGGGAAAGGAAAAAAAGAAGGATAATAACAAGAGCTTCAGAGCCTCCTCTGACTGACACATTCACAACAGGGAATCTACAAATTCTGACAAAAACTCTCCGAAATTGGGCATACGTCTAGGATTTTTGAGCTTCGAAATTGTTTTCTATTATTTCCTTTACGCATAACTTGGTCAGAAAATAAAAATTCTTTCTCCAAGTTTTCTAAATATAAAAAGGAAGGATAGGGAAAGGAAAGTTGGGCTGACATTTGCAATTTTAACTCCTAGTTTATTCCCCGTCATGTTTCAAGTCCTAACCACTTTTCTCAGCTTGACAAGGCGCAACATAAACATAAATCATACTCGGATATGGAAATCCCAGATTATGCTTTAGATGGACGTTAGAGATCAAAATGACCGGCATTCTTAGGATTGTCCCTGAAAAACTTATTGATACTTTCTGCTCTCTTTTGACCGTGATCTTTTATATTAGCTTGAAATTATATGTTTTCGTGCTGTAAAAAAAATTGCTTTTTTTTTTAATTTATAGGTAGCGGAGCACCTGACTTTGGGAATGAAGCTTCCAAATCCACGTCGTCCAGGTGTTTTTTCTCTACAAATTTTCTTGTCCGCCTACTGATTTCAGTCATTTTGGTAATTCTTCAAAATCCATCCTCATCCATTGTTCAACCGCAACTGACTTTTAATCGTGCTGCCCCGTTCGAACGAAATAAATCCCTTCAGTAATAACAGATTTGTTAGAAATCCAAAAAATAGTTAATCCCTGTCAACAGAGTTGACTAGTTTAATTTTCTGGTGAGTGAAGTGGATTAGGGTCTCTGGACTCCCTGGCTCCGTGACATCTCATTATCCTCAGAAAATTGTCTTAATTTAAGGAGACACTAATCTGATGATGAGGTACTTCCTAATGGAAATGTGATCTGACTACCTAAGCAAATGAAATCCTAACTTTAACAAACAAGGGAATGAAGTGAGTGTTGCCTCCTCGTCCTCTTGCGGTTTTCTGAAAGTTTTGGTGAAAGTTCGTGAATTGAGAAACTAGAAAATATATTTAAATTAGTTTCAGAGAAAAACCTTGTTATGAATACCAGTGCATGTTTGTCCCGAGAATGTTCGCAGAGAGATTTCCAATGTATGAATGTTTTAAGGTCAGAGCGAACTTCTGCCGATTAGGCCTACCAGACGGCCCTGTTTCAGTCTCAAAATTTCCAACCGTCTATTTATTTTCCAACTGAATTAACAGTCTTTGTTCTCCTTCTTCTGAAAGAAACTGAAGGAAATCAACAGCATCCAATTTTCTTGATTTTTTTTCTCCCAGGAAAAGTCCATGTGTTAAAGGTGGCAGACTTGCACATTTCTCCTCTACTTTCACCTCCATTCCTACGGAAGGTAAACTCCAGCAAGTGAAAAGAGTGAAAACTAAATTTTCTCATTTCCTGGCAACAAAACAGAAGAAACTGGCTCATATGCATCAGAAACTTCCCTTCTTCAATCTTGAGTGTGTGCAAAGAAGTTTCGTTTGATGGAAAGCGTGATACGCTATTCCCTTGTTCAGCATTTGAATCCTTACCAAATGGGTCGATCAGGGCTTCCTGCAGCAACCTTCTCAAACCAACATAACTGCTTCATTTGATTACCTGTTGCAAATTTTAGGAGCTGAATTATTGCTCCAAGGGTAACTTTTATTTCGAGCCCGGAAAAGCGGAAAGGAAGAGGAAGCAATCTGTGCGTATCAAGTGAGACTAAAATCCAGTTTAAAATGACTTCTACTTGCGGAGAACTTTCACATTCCACGCCCATGTTTAAAATGTGATTTAAATGTGAAAGATTACGATCTGGTGTTTCGTGTTTTTTGGATCCCCTGCTCCAGGCTCATTATTCGCTCAAGCTATGAAGAACGTAAAATCAACTTTTAGCGTTGTTGCACCTCGCTCCATCACTTATTTCATCTCAAAAATCAAACAGGTTGAATAAATTCGTGGAAAGTACTTGAAAGTGACTGCAGTAGTGAAGTGGATTACCGAATGCAAGCGATTGCCCGGGCTTTTCAGCAACGAGGATGCCACCACCCTACTTCCAGCACCCACCCCTTGTCCCGTTTTCTGACGCTCTACATAATCCCCTTACCCCATCAACTTTATAAGTGACCCAGTTAGCTATACAAACTTCCGAATAATTCACATAATCCAGGATTAAGGATACGTAGAAATTAAAATTATTACTTAGATTATTAGATTATTTTCGTAAGGGCGTAGAAAGAAAAGAAGTAATTAATTAGTTATATCTAGAAAAAAAATTTACCCGATAAAATTATAAGTAAACGAACCGGTGCGAAGAGTTTGGGTACATACACCCCCACCCCAAGTTGTTTCCAAATCCCTGTAATTGTACTTCATATGTTAGTATTTACGTATTTAATTATGTGACAAAGAGATTGATTTAAATGAACAATAAATACAACGTGAAATAACTATTAATTTGGAGAAAGCTGGCTCTGCCTTTTAATCTTTTTTATTTGAGAGGTGGGGCTTGGACTTGGGGTTAGCCTGTTTCTTCTCAGAAAATCAAGCCTTAGACTGGTGACAAATAGAAATCCTGAAGTTGGAAGTGGTGACAAAAACTGCGGGAGGGAGTCATTAATGAGAACATAGCCTAAAAGAGTCATCATTTCGAATAGTGGAGAGAAACGTAAAGAACAATGGGAAAGAAATAAAGGGCTCAAATGATCCTAAATATAACTGGAGTGGCTCCATAGTTACATTTTCATTCACTTTACCTAATACTGAAATCCAATATGTCAGAATGGGAGGAAAGGGATCTGGAATGGAACAAATGGAGAAAGCTACAGGAGCCTCTGGTCTCTCTTTCTTCTCATACTAGGCATAAGCTCCCATGGAGTTCTTACTAGTGGGGTGCTCTTGGCCAAAATAAAATTAACCACTAGAACTAATCTCCACTTTCGGTCAAAGATAAGCTTGACCAATGGGCCTGGCAACAGCTTGTTAGCAGTCAACAATGTAATTCATGTAAGCCAAATTGCGACTTTGCAGGAGATTTGCTGAAATAATGAAGAAAAGAAGCTAAGAAATCTTTAGTCACCGCAAGAATTCCATTAAACGTAGGTGACAGCAGGGTGGCGGAAACGGAAATGACTCCAAAGGTTTTCAATCCTGCTCGTTCCGCCTCCGAGTTGCTGCTCCTGATCCACTAAATTAAAAGATTCCACGTATTTTTTCACCACTACGACTCGTGATACAGTGACAGTCATTGAAAACGATACAAATCACTTAGCGAAATTGGCTGTAACCATGGGATACTGCCGTTTTTGTCCCAGAATTAGCTACTAAAATTTACATTCCTTTGCAGCCAAATTTTCGTACTTATAACGGTTCAACTTGTTTTCAAACAAACAAATTTTGGCTTCTGATTTGTATCGTTTTCAATGACAGTCACTGTATCGTGGTTCACGTACAGTGTGTCCGAAGAAATAGGATATTTATATAAATAGGAAAATTTTGCACGTTTTTGAAAACAAAATCGGTATTTCGAAGAAATTTTTTTGTAGTTTTACTGCAAGTAATTTGACTTTTAGCTTATAAATGCATGGACTGCTGAAGTCGTCCTGCAAAAAAAAACCAAGGCAGAAATACAGGGTGGTTATAGTTACTTGCAACCGGAGAAAGTTTCCTTATGAAAGTTTCAATGAGTTGAGAGAAAAGCGGTTGCAAGTAACTATAACCACCCTGTATGGGATTCCTTAATTTTAAAAAAGTGGAAAACTTTCTCCGGTATACTATTTGTTTGGACACGTTGTAGGTCCCTCATGTGTAAGTGTATGGCATGCATTGCTGGACACCTGTACCTGTGCTCATTAATATTGGAAAGGATGTTACTCAACAATCAGTACAGTTTGCTAAGTGGGGTGCGTTTGATTTCTTCACCGTTCTTTTTATTCAGAGTTAAACGAAAAATTAGTACCTGAAATACACTTTTGAGCGATCGAAGGGAACAGACTGAAATCGATGGTTGAGACCTGTCTTCATCTTTCAGCTATTGAAAGAAGAAGAAGAGGAGAAAATACGGTCTAGGATAAGAATCTTTCTATCTCTCCAGCTTAAATTCCAAAGCACAAAGTGGAAAAATGGAAGGAGGAAATTGGTAAAACAAAAAAGGGATCATGTCAAGAGGATTTAGGAATCCAATTTTTCAACAATGTTTCAAGTTCTTCTTCCTTTTCCCTTTTCTTATTTCCTCTTCTTTTAACTAGTTGCATCAAGTGGAAGGACAAAGAGAAAGTTTAAGCTCTTCTTCCTTTCGTTTCTCTTGATTAAATGAAGAGGGGAACTGAGAAGATTAATCTTTGATGCATCGATAAAATGAACTGCATAGCTCTTGCAGGTCAATTTTCCATTAGGTTTTTCTTTTTCCTCTACTTCCTATAGAGAGACTCTACTAGGCTTCAGCCTCACCTCAACTAGCTTAATCGCGTTTAAAAATTTAATTCCTTACCCTTTAATGCTACTGCAAAATTAACTGAACTCATTGACAATTACAGGCTGATTGTACTTTGTTTAACCACCTCTTAAAATTAATCAATTTGACTAAAACTTGGCAGGCTTGTAGTCCACATCCTACAAAAGCATATGAGCATTTCCACATATTTTTTCGGTCACCTTCCTGAGGAAAACGGCGTTGGAAGTCAGAAGTTTTTTAAAACAGTTTTCCAAAGCTGTCGGAATGAGATTGAGCGTCTAAACGCCAATAATTTAAAATAATCGATTCGGTGAGGATTTGACCATTGGGATTATCAACGATTTAATGAACCATGTCAAAGACGCTGGAAGATAAAGTGGCTTTGCTAGTGAATGTGTTTTCCAAATCTCCTTTTGATTTTGTCATTTCTATAAATGCAGGGTGCTTGACTTTTCTGAAGTGGGTTTCTTCGAATGGATGACGTCCTGTTGATTTTGCATTCCTGCGCTGCCCATACTGCTGACTATGTTGAATACGGTGGGGTGGCTGATTTGTATTCCGTTATCTCCGACGCTCTCCACAATCTGCTTCTGTGAGTAAAATCTTCTTTGGAAAAAGAACTCACTAGCAAAGCCACTTTGTCTTCCAGCGTCTTTGGCATGATTGCGATAAGTAGGGAATTCGAAGAACTGGAGCGATGGGCACGAAGCAGGGCAGTATAACGGCGGAAAAGCAAAGAAATGCTGACCCATATACACTTAGCAAAGGTTAGGTTAAGGAAAGAGAAACCGCTGGCATTTGAGAACTAAGGATTTTAGAAATAGGCAGCTACTGCAGCCGCAGGAAAAGTCCCACGCTTTTCACCACCAAAAGAAAAGAGCTAGAATTAGATGCCCGAGGATTAAAAGTATTCGTTCCTGGTCAAAAGCGTATTCGAGTGGCCAAAGATAGAAAAACTATAAACAAGCAGAATCAGTCGTGGACATATGCAGCTAAAAATGAAATAAATGCAGAGCAGAGATGGATTACTACCTTTTTACCTCTCCTCCGCCCCCTTCCTAGTTCTTGTCAAGGTAAGCGAGCCTGATCTGCTATCCTCGTTGGAACGCTTAAGAATTTAATTGCTGCTCAATATCTTTCCCTGGAGACAGGGAACGATTTCACCTAAAAATCATTACATTTAAGTTCCAAAAAAACCCACAGAGAAAATAGAGTGAAGTGAAAATAAATGGGAAATATTATTATTATTATGTATAAAATCCTCTCGCTGCCATTCTGTCTTGTGCTCTTCCTTTTCCATGGCTATGAAAGAGAAAAATGGATCCAAGCGTGCAAAAGAATCCTAAATCAGAAAAGATCTGACCAGAATTTTCAATTGACCAAGAGGAATTATGGAGAGAATCATTTTCGTCGTCTACTTCCTTCGAATCCATGCTACTACTGTGGTAACACTCTTTTCAACTTGTAATATTTTCTTCAAAAATCCTCCTTCTTCGGAAACAGTCAAAGAGATAGTGAAACCCTACATTCCCTGCATAAAAATCATCTCATCAAAAATACATTAGGTATTTAATCCGGAGATATTTTTTTTTCATCCCCTTACTCCCTGAATTCTCATGTTCACACTCTATCGTTATCGATTTTTGGAACAAGTGTGACATGGTAAGAAAAAATTATTAAAGGCTAATGGTCTAGATCAAGATTTGAGTCGGATGTATTTTCTGTTTACTTATTTGATGTTGGTAAGTAAGTATATTCTGATTTGTCAAGTCATAACTTGAGATTTAGAAGTGGTAGCCAAAGCTTTCACCGCCACTGCTCTACAAGTTATAACAAGAGTATGACAAATATTTATCAAAGGAATTGAGGTTATTTGCAGTCCCGAAGCTTCCATTTATTTGTGTTCACACTATACTATGCTTCTATTGATTTCCAAGGCACATAAAGAAGCTCGAATCCCCGAAGCTTCAGAATGACCTGCCCATGTGCATCCTTTGTGTCTTATAATTTCCTGTCCTAAAAAGTCCTTATGAGTACTTCCTCCTGGTGCTTGGAAGATTTTATGTTCATAAAACCAGAAGTTTAACTTTATGACACATCCTAGTGAAATGATGCTTCCATTTTTCCTTATCATAATTCCAGTTTCTCCATATGGGTCTCTAATAAAAATTTGAGTGGGTAATAATAATCTTGTTTCCAAAGCATTTCATGTGGTTCTTCTCATACTTACATCTTTTTACAGGTTTTAACATTTTCCAAAGTATTATTAGTATTTTTACGTACTTTTTTTTAAAGAGAATAATAGAAAGTTGTATATGGTGAGGACAGAATCGCCAGTAGCAATCAGACAATGCTTCTGAATTATTATTCCGACCACTTTTCGTCATCATTTTCAGAGATTCCACTACGAGATTTTGAAATAAATAGCTGTTAGTGGGAGAGAGACAACCTCTAGGGCTCGCTCCTCGCTTTTAACCAGGGTAGGACTGAAGAGAAAGGCTCCAGCCTCACTTTCTCTCTCGCTCTTTCCCTTAGAATTAGTGCAAGTAGAGAATGAAATTCTCATGGAACTCCCTAATTTACATCGGAGTGAGTGTTATATATTAATAAAGCAATAATTAAATTCGACAAAGGCGACCACAATGTTGGAACAGATTTCACTGCATTTGCATATAATAAAACTAGTTCCTCCATTTCTCTCGCTTGAAGCCATTCCAAACGAGCAAAGTTTTGTGTGTATGTGTGTAGGTGCCTTGGTGCTCGTTCACAGGAAACTACACCGCTTTCGCTCCATTACGACTCGCCACAATAGAATTCGCTGTTCGACGCTTCTCCAGAACCGGACCTATTTTTTATTTTTTCCTTTTGAAGTGGCCCTTCCATGACCCCTTTGATAATTTGGAGCTGAACAGTATGGTACAGCCCCTTCCAAGTTCAGTTTCTCACATACATCTGGGGAACTTTTTTCATAAGACCTAACACAGATATTTCCAAAAATATCAGTCGGACTTCAAATCGCTTAAAAAATAGGGTCAAGCGGGGTGAAGGTGATAGCGGGGTGAAGGTGATAATCTGCTTTTCGACATATTTAAAGGCAGTTTGCGGGAAAGGAAAGCTACGGATTCTTGCGTTTGGTCCTTTGGCTACACTCAAAAACTGTTGGACTTGGAAAATCTAAATCAATTAATAAATAAAATTAACCTAACCAATTAATTTTGAATTCGCATGTGCTGCTAAAAATTTTGAATACAGAGGTTCAAAGTATGCTTGCAACTTTTGGGTAAATGGGTGATAACCAAAATGGGGCGATGGTGACAGTATAAGTTTCATTAATATTTCTATTGTTCTTGGGTGTAGAGAATTGGGAAACAAAACTAAATCGTTAGCGACGTTAAGATGATTTATAGTCCACGTGACTTTTCTAATGCTATTACGACGGTAGCTCAAGCGCTAGGCTTGCAAGTCGTTTCTTTTTAAGTGTCTACGCATACTACTTTTAGTGATTTCTCGTGGTCGATTTCGCTGAAAATTTGCACGGCGGGTCACTTTTAATACACTAGTGAAGCTTCTACACCGAAATTTGGCTGGTGTTGGGGTTGACCTCCAGGGGTCACCAAAGTCAGTCACCTGACGTCGATGACCTGGATCAAGCGATACGTCAACCGAAAGTGCTTGATTTTCCAATTCTAGAAATGTGTCACACTTGACCTTTCTGAGCTACTACGAGGTCGCCATGAGTCATTATGTGCATAATCCTTTCGGTAGATATGCTTGTTAATTAAAAATCAACACGCCAATTATAGTTGGCTGTTACTGTTCTTCATCGACCTGATAAGAACACAGTTCTTGCAGAGTTATACTGAAACTGGCTTAGGGACCAAGGTGCCACGTCATTATCACCATCGCCACGCTTTGAGAGGCGATGGTGATAATCATGGAATTTCCTTTTCAAAAATCGCTGCGCCTGTATCGCTACAATTTAAAACACGTCGCTATGCTTAAACCTTAGCTGAAGCCCCGCTACTAAAGGCTACCGCGAAAGTTACTTTGCGGAATCGAGTGGAAGCTCAATATCTAGACCTAAATTTTGCGTATAAAATAAAATATCACCTTCACCCCGCTTGACCCTAAATATTCTGGTTGGTATTTTAGTGCAGTCATTTCACTCAAAATCAAACTAACTTAAACGGCCCTTTGCAAAAAAATTGCCCAGATATTCGTGAGAAACTTAACTTGGAAGAGACTGTACTTGTTCCTTTCACTGACAAGGAGTTTGTATACAGGGTAGATACAAAAAAAATACCGAAAAAAAAATTGAGCGAGTTATGACATAACCTGTTAAAAAACTTTAATTCACTCAAAGAACCTTGGGGTGGATAGAATAAAGTGACCCCTACTTTCTCCAATCTCAATGGAACTCCCAGAAGAAAACTTTCTACGGGGTCACATAATCCTATCCACCCCGTATAATATTGAATAGCATGAGTCAGCATGAGATCCGGGTAGCAGAAGAGAAAGTCCGGAGGAGAGTTGGTAGTTTTGATTCCTTTCTCACTCCAGTTTTCTGTTTTGTTTGGATAAGGATTTCCTCAATTTCGGATTATCAAACGTAGCTTTGAAATGAAGTTGATAAAACATCCACATGGGAAAGTTTGGCTATGAATAATCTATCAGGGATACTAGATTTAGACATCCCCTTCTACAAATGTGTTCCTGACGATACTTTTTATAGATGTTACTTTGTTACATCGTAATTCAATCTGATCGAAAACGATTTTTAGGGGCGTGTAAGTCATGACATGGCTGAGTCTAATGCCCTCTTCCATTTTCTAATCCCCTCTCAATCTGTCTTTAGTAAGCCGTAAACATGATCTTGCTTGAGCTTAAAAACCATGATTTATCAACCCACGGGTCGCTATATAATGTCCATCCGCCTTTCTTCGTCCACAAAAGCGCACCTGGTGATGAGAAACAGGTTTGTTGACTTCCGACGTCGATCGGCAGTCTCCTACGGACTGCATCCGGAGCGTGCTTTTTGAATTATTTTTAATGTTTTTTTTTTCTTAGCTGTCTCTAAATTTTTAGAAAAGATAGACAATTTTGGTGAATAAAAATCATGAAAAAAACATGAATCATAGATAGCTCGGGAACGACTGTGAAACAAAGAGTCCGTTAGAACACTGTGTCATTAAAATGGCGTCAGGGGAAAATCCCAAAAACAAATATCCCAAATATGTGAGCAATCCAAATATGAAAACTACAAGTTTGCAGAGACTGTTGAGTTGCTAGGTTGTTAAGCTGGAGGGAGCCCTTCCAAGGTTACTTGACACCAGCCTTGGGGCCCTTCAACTCAACGGTCCCTGCAAACTTGCAATTTTCACATTTGGGATATTCGCATATTTGACATTTACACATATTTGGGATTTTCACATTTGGATTTTCACATTTGGGATTTTCACTTGGAGCCCATTAAAATTCGCTAAACACTACATTGAGATATATTTGAATACATTTTTGAAATACCTGAAGATGTTGGGATAGAAAACTCAAATTTGTGCATCGCATACTTTTCATTTTGAAATCTCAACCTACACAGCTTTTCGTGCCAAATGAGTGACGAAAAAATTTTCCTAAGCCTTCCAATTTTCTGGTGCTTTTTGAATAGAAAGAAAACTTCTCATGCGTCCTCAAGTGTCATGTCAGCCAGTTTTCTGATAACCTTGGAGGCCATTCTTTGGAAGGCAACAATTTAAAACTCAATTTTGAGTCCTTTGTCTTGCCGAGTTTCTGGAGGGAAGATCTCGCTCTTCATTAAAAATCGAGAACTTCTCAAATTACTTTTTCCTTAAAATTACCCATTAAATCTTCCCTCCATTCTCTTTCTTTGCAAACATCTCCTTTTATTAAACTTGTAAACAATTTCCTCATCTCTATTATACGAATTCACGCTTCAGAGTGGATGGAAGAGAGCTAAAGAAATCGAAGAATGTTTAGCTTTTGACAAATGTTCAATTTGATGAATTTTAGCTCAAACTTTTTGCAAAATTATAAAAGATAAGAATACATAACCAGTTTAAAATTTGAGTAACCCAAACCCTTGTTTTCTTTTTCCTTTATCAAAAAGCCGGAGAACTCTATGCTAATTTAAGTTTATACAAAAATCTTATTTTCATTGCTGTCTGTCCTAAGGGATCAAAAAATAGAGGGGAAAGAAAGGTGTAAGAGTTTTCTACTTCCTTGGTAAGGTGATGGACTTTCCTCCTTTGCATTTTCCCCGTTCTCTTTCTCCAAGCAATTAATTTTCACCTTCATTTACATTTCTTGGCAATTTCCTTGACAGTTTTTCCCCGATGAGAATTGGGGTAATAATGGCGGCAGAGGGGTAGCGGACTGTGTGTGTGTGTCAGCACAAGTGAAAGCAATAAGGTATGCAACCCTTGTTCACAGCCCAACCTCGTTTTTTTCTGACCTAACTTCTCGTTATTTTTTGCCTGGGATTTCTGTCCATGCGAAAACTTTAGAAATACGCATTCACGAAATTTGGTAATGCTGAGGTTCGAATTCCGTATTCATAGTTATAGTTTATAATCAAACAGAGGGTATTTTTTAATATAAAATATAACAACGGAAGGAGGAGAGAGCGTGAGAGAGAGAGATGAGAGAAGAAAAATGAATGAAAACGAGAAATGAGAAAACTCAGATGCAGCAAAAGCATTTTCTGCTTACAGAAATTTTTTCAGCCCTTTGCTTATTGCTTGTGCAAATAGAAGATAAGATGAAAATTCTCTTCATCCTCGTAGTCTCTCAGTTCATTAAAAGGAAGAGTTCTGTATCAGGTTCAGAAAAAGAGATTAAGACGAATGACGAAAACATTAATCAAGCACGTTACTCTGGTTTTCCCCTCATCAGCTTTCTCCAAGGCCTGAGAGTTGGAGAACGATGGAGAGGGCTCTGAACCCTTGCTTTCTGGAGAAAGGGTGTTATAATCAAACTAATATCCATTATCAAATGAAACGTAAATTACCAATTTATACTTCCCAGTTTTGACTTCAAAAACTCTTTTGTTACTCCAAGAGCGTAAAAAGAATTCCCTCGGACCAATGCATCTTTCCCTCAACTGTCTTTCTCTTTTCACTTTGCTTCCCCTCTTATCTCAAGAAAGCCTTCTAAACTGCCCTCTGATCTCAAGTTTGATGAGTTGAGGCAGAACAGAGTAGTAGCAAGAAAACAAAACGCCCTATCTCCCTCAAAACAAATTTCACTTTATTAAACTTCATTTAAGGACGTGCACGAGGTTTTGTTATTATTTTTTCGTTGCGATGGGTGATTTTTGAGGTTTGCTCAGATAAGAAACTTTAAAGCTAGCAGTTATTTAATTAAAAGAGACAAAGTTCGGAAAACGATATTTTGTTGCGCAGAACTTTCTCAAAATTGATAAATCTCATCCTAAAACTAGTCCTTCTTTCGGTTCACTTTTTGGAACTATGACAGC
>JABASM010001384.1:0-14898 GCA_019776545.1 Brachystomella parvula | reverse complement strand
AGGAATCATAACAATAATATTATTTTTTGGAATTCGCATGACTCTGTTTTTCCTTCCGCTTCTTTACATGCTTCTTCATTTTTGTCTGGCGCTTCTCAGCTTTCTGTTCCTTCACGGCTTTCTTCCGTTCCTAAATTGAATTTTTTTTTAAAATAGAACAATTTAACTTTCCAGGTGACGAACTAATCGACAACTTACCCTTTTTTCTTCAGCTGTTTCATGTCGTGGTCTAGCAGAATCTTTGAACTTTGACTCTCCATCCTCGTCATCTTCCTCTTCAGAAGAACTGTCGCTATCCTCCTCTTCATCGGTGCCAGAATTTTTATCACTACTAGATTCATGACGCGCTTTTTCGCCTTCTCGTCTCCGATTAACCGGGCCAGATAAATCAGATTTCATACCCAACAACGTCGTGTAAATGAGTTCCTCCTCCCCCAATTTTGCTTTGTCGTAATCCCGTTCATAATCTGCAATCTGAAAAACACAAAAAATTAAAACTCTATATAACTAAGCCCATGCCGCAAAAAAAAATAGAGCCCACCTCAATCATTTTCTTGGGAATATATGATTGTTTAAAAACTTCCTCGGCGACACTGGACTCTTCGAATTCCTTAGCATTCGCCAAAACTGTTTCCAGCTGAGATAAGTAGTTGCCGTCGTCAACAGTAGGACTTGTAATCCAGTCAAAGATTTCTTTGAAATCTCCAAGCATCACATGCCGCTTCCCAAAAAATTCTAAAAAAAAGTATGAGCAAACCATGATAACCCATAGCCGAGGGTTTAAAAATAAGTTTGTATAGTTTACCTTGCACGTTTTTAATATCGGATCTAAGAAAATCAAAGCTCCTCGGATGGTCATGTTCTACAGACTGAGAGACGTCAATCACATACAAGTCCTTGTAGTCTTTTAGAATGAGGTTAAATTCAGAGAAATCCGCATGGACTAGGCGGCAGTGTTTGTAAAGACGATAAAGAATGATAAGGCAGTCCCTGTATAACTTGGACAACAACTTGTTCACGGCTTCTTCGTCTCCCTTCGCTGTTTCTTCAGTGTCAACCTCATTCTTTCCTTCTTCTGTGAAACTGAGTTTGTCGAATTTGACGTCCTTTAGCAAAGGTGAAGGCCAGCCCTGATCCCCAATAAAGTCCATAAGGAGTACATGGGACTTTAGAAGTCTTGGCTGTGGTACAAGTATTGTTCCAGCAGAATGAATGCGGAGTAGATTTCGATACTCCTTCTCAGCCCATAGTCGCACCATTTTCCTTGGATTTTTCTTGCAGTATCCATTTCGAAACCGGAACTCTCCTGAGACGTATTTATCCCTCGCTTTGAATGTTAAAATGGACGTCTTGTAAATTTTGATGGCAAATGAAGTGTCGTCGGGGCCCGTGGCATGGTAGACATTTGCTTCTTTCCCAGTAGAGATGCAGCCATCGATCGAGAGGAGTTTCTCATTACTCAGTAACTTGTAAAGGATCATTCGAGTTCTCGGATCCATCACCTGCTCCACGGTAGCTCGATCTTGCTTGTCTTTAACTTTGACCCTGAAATATTGAGGAACAAGAAATTAGCATAGAAAATCATACCGAGTCCTACTAGTAGAGATTTTTAGCTTGCCTATTTGCTGTCGCTTTCTTATCAGAGGAAATGAGCCTATTGGCTGCCTCAGAATGAAGTCCTGCTCCTTCATATCTGTCAACACTAATCCTTCCGGTAAACTTCCTGGACAGCTCCTCTACCGTCTCTCTGGAGTTGACATGGAACTGACTATTCGGCCCAGGCTTTGCTTCGTTGTAAAATTCCAGGTCATCGTCATCAAAATCTGAATCCTCTTCCTCATTCTCAACATCGTCCACTCCTGCTCCTTGGGTAAGTACCAGTACCCTCTCGGCCAATGTGTGAAGCTTGTGATCAAATAAAGCATTGTGATTCCTGAAAGTCACAACAGTTATTAAATTCATAAAGGCGTATTTTTAACGAGAGAATTTACCAGTCATTTTTGCATTCTTACATTACTGCTGGGTCCTCGTCTGGATCGTCAAACTGTCCAGGATGGATTTGCACGAACGACATACTGGGATAAAGATTTTCCAATATTGTTATCCTGCAATACTACTTTTCAACAATGGCAATTAATGTATAACTTAATTGACGTAATCCTTTGTGACAAATAAAATATCAACACGTGCTTTGAACGACAAAAACATCTTCTTCAACCAACCCCCTTTGTGCAAAGATGGGAATCGACTCGCATCCTTTTGTTTTCTCATTCTTTTTATTTTGGTTTTACCATGAATAAATTAAAGTTTTAATCTGGACACCTTACAAGGTAAGTTATCCCTGATTCGGACGAACTTGATTAAAATTTTGCTGCTGGGGTGCATACTGCTGAGGATCTCCTGGTTTGTAGTTAGGTCCTGGAGGATAAAATGGCTGAGCACCTAATAGAGGACGCCCTTGGCCTTGGATTGAACCGCTTTGCTGAGAACCCGGTCCATTTTGCTGAGGATTCTGGGAATTGAAGCTAGAAGAAGAAAATGAAGACGAATGTTGCGAAGACATCATCATTCCGGGTCCTGGAGAAATGGGTGGTCGAGATTGAGTCCCAGCGGGAGGCCCGCCTATTGGCTGGTTTGGGGTTTGAGCTCCTTGTCCTTGTCCTGGAGAAAATGGTGGCCGAGATTGAGTCCCAACAGGAGGCCCCCCTAGTGGCTGGTTCGGGACTTGTCCTCCTTGCCCTTGTCCTGGAGGCCGGAAATTGGGGTTTTGAGGCTGTGGTGGAGGCTGCTGACTACCTGGCTGGGGAAGTTGGCCGAGAGAGCCCATTGGCTGCTGTTGTGGATTCGGATTATTGCCTGTGCCCATGTTGCTAGGATTTTGCTGTTGCTGGGGTGGTGAACCTTGATTGTGTGGAAGATTTCCTGGTAGTCCAGGTGCTTGAGCCGGTTGATTTGGGCCTCCGACTGTCTGTTGCATCATTTGCCCCCCTGGTCTACTCGGGACTGGCTGCTGCTGTCCTCCCCCTGGAGAAATCCCCGGTACAGGTCTAGGATCCTGGGGAATGTTCTGTTGACCGAGTGGAAGCATCTGCTGGGGATGCGGCGTCTGTTGTCCTGGAGGTTTTTGCACAGGAGCCGCTGGATTCCCGACCCCTGGTTGACTTGCCATCGGCCCTGGCTGCTGCACCTGGCCTCCAGTATTCTGGGTTTGATTTGGAGTTCCACTACCCATTCCCGATTGTTGAGCTGAAGGAACGTCCAGGAGGATGTCCTCCTACGGTCGCCATTGTTGGAACTGAGGCATTTGTATGATTCACTGTCATGGTATTACTCCCTGCTGCTGCTGTGTCTGTCTGTGGCGTAGAAGTTATCGGTTCATTGGTGCCAGGAAAGTTTGGATAAGTGACTGGTGTCGGACGATCTGTTAATTATCAAGCAAAATTATAGTTCATAGGTTTACTTTCTGGAGAATTCGAAATTAATTTAAAATCTTACATGTTGGAAATCGTTCTGGAATAATGGTCTGCCATACTCGAGACGCCAAATTAGACAATGGATCTGAAAAAACGAAGTTACTTGATTAATTATCACGTCACGCTAAGTCATTTTAATCGTTTTGCTGTGTAATTTTTACGGAGAGGAAATCAAAAGCTAATTTTTTCTTCACTCACCGTAGGGATTGAAATGAATTCCAAAAAGCCCATTTCTGCCTTCGCCGCGAGTTTCAAAGTCGTCACATTTTGCTGTGCTCGTCAAAAATAAAACAGTCAACATCCGGAGGTCGAATCCATGACATTTCGTCAGCTCCATTTGTCTTCAGCGTTTCCAATCAAGGATTCTGTGTCTGGTTCTTCCCTAACTTCAGGCTCTTTTGATTAATCCGGCGGAGGTAAGATTTATATTCCGTGGAATAGAAGCCGATTGTCACTCACCTGATTAAAGATTACCAAAAAATATCAGTCGAGGACCGTGACGACGCTAAGGACTGTGAGGACGGCTGAATTGAAGCTGAGATCGTATGAAGTAAGTGGCATGTCAATTCACTTTCTCGGTGCGCATCCGCAATTTGTATTGTTTTAATAGATTTTCATTAGCCGTAATTTGGGATCGTCTCTTCTTGAATTTCCCTGCGTGACAAGCTCGGTCTGATTTTAAATAATTTGCATAGCCCAGGCAGCTTGTTTCTAATGGCTCCGTTTCTAATAGTACGGCCATGTCATTGTATTTCGGTTTTCTAATGAAAGATGATACAAGAGCACCAAGGGTGCCCTTGGTGGTGTGAGGATTTCTCAAGGGAGTCAATTCTTCACCCGGTCATGATTGAGGGTCGGTCCTCATTCAGCGATTCCGCCATTAACTACGATGCATTTGTTTTTTGTTTCTTTACCAAACAGATTACTCAGCTAATACCTTGCGCACCGAGAAAGCTATTAACCTGTCATGTCACTTACTTTACAGGACTCCAGCTCTGACGGTCCTCGACTGATATCAATAAGTCTACCACCAGAATCGCTGACTCACGTTTCTAGTGTCTTGTCAAAACTGAATCTGGTGAACTGACAGTGTGAACGTACTCTTTTTAAGTAGTCCCGCAGCACCGCTATTTCATTCATCATATTCATAATTGGTATTCATATAGTGCTTCTGATGTGAAATCGAAAAGCTTCTTAGTTTTATTGCCTTGCCCGACTTTTGCAACCTAGTTTAATTTTTATTCCACCGAAAGTTGTGATTATGCCTTTATTAATTGTTTGCAGGTGTTGTTGTCCACTTTGGTTCTTCCTTCTCTCAACAATCATCCGGAATGACTACAATGAGCATGGATATCTCACCGTCCCCACTCTCCTGGCACTCTAGAACGATAAATGCATCAAACGTCGCTCCACGCGCTGGACATGCTATAGCTCATTACCGTGATAAAGTCTACCTGTTTGGAGGTGCAGAGAAAGATGGAGATCTTTCGGAAGTGTATGAGTTTGATATAAGCTCCAGTTTTGATCATGTGAAAGGAAAGCTCCTACCTGTCTTAAATTTCCCGAGTCTCTATGAATTCGCATCCGCTGTGGAAGGAGAGAAGCTCTGGGTATTTGGAGGAGGAGACAACGAGACTTCTAAGAATGGTGTTTATGAGTTTGACATGGAGGTGGCTCATCGAACTACTCGCCCTGGACATATGGCACTCATCGCACATGCGTGTGAAGCCGTAAGAGCGGATAAGAATGCTCCCTCCCCGCGAACGCAACACGGCAATAAATGTTTAATTGGTATGTAAAATCGAGTCACGTTTCAAGCTCATCTTTTTATTACTATTGTTTTTCATTATTATTCCAGAACTTAATGGGTCTAAAAACCTGGTGATATTTGGAGGTGGAACGAAAGAGGACACAGCCGTTAATGACAAGAACCTGTATCTATTCAACCTAGATACGAAAACCTGGGTAAAATTTGAGACTAATGGGGTGCCACCATCTCAGCGACACGGTCACGTCATGGCCTCAATCGGAAATCAAGTAATAATTTTAAAATGGAAAATAAAATTTTCAGATTAAAATAGATTATTGCTTTCCAGGTCTTTATTCACGGAGGTCTTTCTTCAGAGAGAAGTTTCTCAGATGACATTTACACCATTGACTTATCCCCAGGCTCTTCACATAAATGGAGAACTGTGGATTGCCTAAGAAAACCAACTCCACGAGCTGCTCATAATATTGTTGCAATAATGGATGAGCTTTACATCTATGGAGGGTTTGACTCAATGGGCAAAGCACTCCATGATCTCTGGAAGTTCAACACAAGTAAGCACTGTTACCTCTTGCTCTTAAATTCTCTTGACTCTGGTTCATAAACCCACCTCCAATTTTCCAGAGACTATGACCTGGATTGAGGTGGCCTACACTGGACCAGTATCCCCAAGAGTGTCTTTCGCCATGTGTGCCATTCCAACGACTGATAGTGATAGGTTCGACATTTTAATCCATGGCGGCTTCAGTTCCGACTATACTTTCCTTGATACTTTCATACAATTCTCAACTGCACCAGTACCGCCACCCCTCTCTGTTGCACCAATAGAGAGACATCTCTCTACTGTACCAGTGCAGTCACTCCTCATCAATCTGGAAATTGATACTGACGACTAAAGGCCGCCCATTATTTTCTAGCAACCTATTTTTCACAGAGCTGCGAATTATTTATTCGTGATTAAAAAAATCCCCAGTGCTTCCAATTTTCCTGAAAGCGGGAAGTAATCTCTCAGTTTGTTCTTAAAATGGAGTCTATGTTCATTTCTCATTAGCTTAACGCCGCCTCGCTACATGGTCCGAAAAAGATAAAAACAAACAATTATTCAGAATCCTCCGATATTCACGTCATGAATCTCTTTAAAATTCTCAGAATTCCTAATCATAAGCAGGAGTTGGCATGTATTATTCACCTGAAACGAGGTGGGAGATGGA
Source organism: Brachystomella parvula (assembly GCA_019776545.1). NCBI lineage: Eukaryota > Metazoa > Arthropoda > Collembola > Poduromorpha > Brachystomellidae > Brachystomella > Brachystomella parvula. The sequence continues at coordinate 8,446 of JABASM010001384.1, read as the reverse complement.
ACTTCAGGTAGATTTCTTCGCACTATATTTACAAAAACTTGTTTTCAATGTCCAGGCAGGTTACTCATTTACCCAACTAGTAGATTCCTACGGAATCCCCACCAGATTCTTGTGAATTTTTCCCAGCCACAATATATCTTCATTGCCGCATCCCGTTTATTTAACCATCTCTTTTTAATGACAATGGAAAGGCCCAGCGAGGATGCTACAAAGGCATTTTGCGGTCAAGTGGATGTGGAGACTTATCAGAGCACTACCGAAATTAACATATACAGCATTCACTATTATTTGCTAATTTGTATAGTGCCTTGAAGTGGGGGGATTCCAATTTTTCAGCCCATTTTCACCTCGTCCTTTGTTCTCAACTTTATTTTTTAGTATTATATTAATTTTTAATGAAGTCCTTGACCCCACACCCTGCCTCCGAATTTTGTACGACGCGTGGAAAGGCCGCACATATTAATTTTGTGGTTAAAGCTAATTGAAAAATTCAGATCTAGTTTGGAAGGGCAGTTCGGCTAAATCCTAATTTTACTAGATTTACGTCATAGCGTCCACTTCGCCCTCCTGTTAGTATTATTCAACTCCGTTGCAATAATGCAAAACTTCTACCCCCCATGCAATGGCCCCTTGCGTGTGGTACAGGATTACGATGAGCATGGCGATGAGCTGCTATGAGTGAAACCTAAGGCATTAACTTTCTTATCACCTTTTCTTAGTTTCAGCCTCAGAGATTCAGAGAAGAAGCTATTAAGACATAACTTTAAATTCAAGCTGGGGTATGGGGGTAGGTTTGTCCTTCTGACTTGGAAACTCTTGTTTTTGTTAATCCCCACCTTCTGTTTCTTCATGAGGTGGTAGGAATTGGTATAGTCAATAGTGGTTAGCGAGTGAAAAATCGTTAGTTCCTTGTGGTTTCATTTTTTGCGATAGCCATATCCATTAGAAGTAACCAGTCTCTACATGGCTACAATTTTATTAATCAGTGAAACCTTAAGGAAACGCTAGGAAAACTTGAATATTAGACCTAAACAAAAGGATTCAGGATTCTTCTTCCCTTCGGGCTCCACCGCCACATCTTTAAAAACTCTCTCCCAACGTATTTACTACCTGTGGTCCTTTTGAAGGACAAAAATCCTTATCAAGTGCCATTTAGGCCCTTTAAAATAATGGAGTGAATTTCTGAGTAGAAAATATATAAGACAAAAGTTGAAGTTCCATCAAGATAGAGGAAAGTGGTTCGTTTTAAAGAGCAAAGAGCCCAATACTTTTGAAGTTTTTATTTGGAAATAAAAGAGGATTGTCTGTCCTCTTCGAACTGTTGACCCCAAAAAATAGAGATAATCTGGAGGAAATCCGCCCCGGGGGGTTGCAAAAAGAAATCCTATTCTTCATCCTCGAAGATAAAAATCTGTGATTTGAGTAGCAAAAGTTTTTAAACCATAATAGAATTTAAATTCCTACGAATTTCCTTATGTGCTTGCCATCGAAGTTTTGTGGAAATTCAATTTTTTCTCAGCGACAAAGACAGACGCAGTTTTCTCTGCGTTTGTATACTCGAGTCACGGGTATCTTAAAGCGAGAAGCTGAATTTGCGTCAGGGAGCTCAGAATAATACCATCATGTTTCGTGTGATTAACATAATTCAATTCAGTGGCTCACTATAAAAAAGGACTCTGAGCTAACAGATGTGTTGGACTGCCGTGAGTCCCATTTGGAAAAAGAAGCCGGAAGATGCTTGTTGAATAGCCAAATAATGGAATTAGTTTCAATGAGGTTCCCCTTTTAGTCATGGCATTGGAGGGGGTGCTTCTACTGAAAATGAGCCTAAGTTAACTGGACAGAAACTATTGGCTCCGTCAGTTTTGACTCCTACAAAGTTCCTTCACGGCGCTCAAAATGGCTTGGGCTTGTCAACTGGGATACACAAAGCGATTAGGAAGCAGAGGATCAGCCCAAACTCAACATCCAAAGAATATTTTGCTCATTTTCTTCATCCTACTTTTTTACTGTAGCAGTTTAAGCCTAGTTTCTAGTTTAAAATTTAATTGCGAGCCTCTCAAGGATCACTGTCTCTGTGATGAAGGGATTGAGGATGAAGGCTGGGAAATCCAGTGCCCTAAGCCACGTCGAGACGTCTATGATATTACGCTGAAAGGTAAGGACCGCTTCGTTTCTTAAAAAAAAATGAAAAAAAAAATCGAGCTTTTTTTAAGTCTCGCTTGAGTAATCCCCGTAAACCTAGAAAATTAATTTTGCAGCTTACGTTATCTGTAAATTATTTAAACTAGAGCTTGCTTCTGAACTTTTTTTATTTTTGATTTTTTTTAGTGAAACCATTGACAAATGGTGATGCATACTTGACTGTGATCTGTGACCATGAGAAGCCGGAATTCGCCTGGGACTTGGTTCAAGGGCTCAATTTTAAAATGGACGAAGGTTCCTATAATGTCACCGAGGTCTTGCTCCAGTACTGCCCGGCCTCAAGCGCCTCGAACCCAAACGTGAGAAAGCTAACCGTTTACGTTATTTTTTCTTCATTTTTTTTTTGTTTTTTTTTCCTCAGAAACTTTATATTTCCGCTTTTTTCAGAATTTTTAATACTTTCCTTACAGGAACTTTTTTTTCAAATACTTTCTGTTCGGATTTTTCTTATATAAATAAAGTCTGAAAGGGAAAATAGAAGATTTTTTTCTTATTTTATTTTTATCTTGTTTCTAATTTTGTTTGTTATTTTTTTCACAGGTGCTCAAAGACTTTTTTACTCATGTGAGCCTATCACTGGAGAAAATTAAGCGATTTGTGTTTTTACCTACAAATCGATTCCCTTCTCGACCCCTACCCTCTGACCTGTTTTCTCTAATGACCCAGTTGGAAGTGCTTGACTTACAAAAGCTGAATCTCACAAGGATACCGGATCTCTCATTGATAAATCTGAAGGAACTGAAACTACGAAGTAATCAAATTACTTCAATTTCTCAGTCTGCGTTCAGCTCAACCCGTCGCCTAACTCACCTGGATTTGAGCCTCAATAATATCACAGATCTCCCAGAAAATGTTTTCCCAGAATCCCTGGAGCACTTGAATCTTGCAAGGAACGAAATATCCAAAATCTCAAGGAAAACTTTCTCCAAGCTCAAATCACTCCAGGAATTAGTTCTCACGAGGAATCCACTGGTTCAGCTCGATGAAAATGCTTTCGAAGGCCTCAGGGGACTCGTTCACATTCAAATGGACTCGGCAAGGTTCAGTCGCTTTCCAAAGTTCCATGATTTGCCAAATCTCCTTGAAATCAGTATCTCATACCGTGATGACGGAACAGGGGAATTTAACTACACAGTGTCGGATGCTGCTCCAGCAGGAGAAACCAGTGCATTTGTTCCCATCACTTCATTTCAAGCAGAAGTGAGGAATATGCCAGTGCTGACAAAAATTATTTTCACAAATGACGGGCTATCAGTGTTCCCAGTTCTGGAAAATTTACCGAATTTGCTAGTGCTACAATTAAATGGGAATAAAATTCAAAGTGTACCTTCTGGAGCTCTTCAAGATTTGGTTAAATTAAAAACCCTCAATTTGAGCAACAACGAAATCAAACGTTTGGCTGATCTTGGAGCACCGAGCCTCGTCACTTTGGATCTTGGGAACAATGGCCTTGAAGAATTGAGGGCATCTGTGTTTACAAAGTTGACGAAGCTCGAAACTCTGCAGCTGAGTATGAATAAGGTAAACCTCATTTTCACGACATTTTAATCCCTGCTATTGTGCTATAGCTTCCGTGTCTGGAATCTCGTTGTCAATTCTGTTTGCATTCAAGTTCAAGATCAGCTATTCCTAAATCTGTTGCGGGCATAGGAAGAATAAAATAATTTCTTGTTTTTCAGATTCGAATAATTGACCCCAAGGCTTTCAAACCTTTAAGTCGTCTAACAGGGCTGGACTTATCGAATAATTTCATATCCTTTGAAGAGGGAAAGCCATCGGAAAGTTACAGCAGTATGGACGATGGATTATTTTCCAGTGGATTCGAGTCCCAGTCTCCTCTGAGATACTGTACAAAGCTACAGAAATTGGATTTGAGTCACAATGCCATTGAAATGATATTCAACGACTGGACATTCCTATTCGGCGAGCTGAAAACACTGAATTTGAGCAATAATCACATTTCTTTTCTTCATGCTACAACGCTTAGCTTTACCTCCAGGTAAATTTATAGTACTCCGGGGCGGGTGAGAAGAGACAGGTGTGGCCTCAGAAGAAAATGCTTGCAGGCGTCTCCGTAAACTGCGTTTTCAGCGTTCTAAGGTTGAAGAGGTCACCCTACTATGTATGTTATTTCAAAATTTCCGAAAAAAAAAATTGCAGAAGCCTTTTCAGTCTAAAAAAGTAGGCAGCCTTCTTTTCGAGTTTTATCGACTTTAAAAAGGCTCAGGTGCTCCGGAAATTTTATTTTTGGAAAATTCAAGATACATCCATAGGACTACCTCCGCTATGACACTACGGTGAATACGCTTATTACGCTTAAGAAATATGCTGACTGGCCATGTTTACACCTGCTCCTTCTCACCACGCTCCCCGGCGATTTTTTCAAAGCCAAAACTTTTTCAGGAATTTGACACCCAATTACTTTTTTTTAGTGACCTCACACTCGACTTAAGCCGAAATAACATTTCAGCGATATCAATGGACAACGCTGAATTCATTCTCGACGACGCTGACAAGCGGGTTCTTAGAATTCTCGTTGATGAAAACCCTCTGCACTGTGACTGCAATCTTCTCGCTTTCAAAACATTTCGTCTCAAAGGAATTTATTTCAAGTACATCAATCTGTCATGTGCCGAGCCTAGCTGGCTCAGGGGAGTCCAGATACGAAACGGTACTAAGAAATAATTTTATGGAATTTTTGCTCCAGATTTTTATTTCATTTGGTTTTATTTTCATTTTATTTTGTTATACTATTTTTTTTTTTTAACCCAACCCGAGAATTAATTGTTTAATTTAAATTGCGTGTATAAATCTTTTTGCAGTTCCAGCAACAAGCTTGGCGTGCCAGGTTGAAAAATCCCTTGGATGCCCATCCGATTGTACCTGTTGGAATGTCCCTGCCAATAAAACAGTGGCTGTTGACTGCTCATTTCGACATATCGGAGATTCCTACATGCCGGACGTCCATTCAATCACTGGAAAATGGGCGGAGAAATACAGTTACACCCTCAATCTTGCTGGAAATAATATCTCAGACCTTGGAGCTAATCATACGAGAAGTAAGCAGCAATCCGCCTCATTTTGTACTAAGTAAATAATTTCCTATTTTTTTTCTACTACAGATATCACTTCTAGGGTCCTCAAAGTGGATTTATCAAAAAATGAATTAACGTCCCTGGGCTTTCTCAATCTTCTTGGACACAATAACGTAACATGGTTCTACCTGGCTGAGAACAAATTCTCCTGCAATGACTGTGATTTCCATAAATTACTTCGTACACACTTTAACAGAGTCCCAGACTACTCAAACGTCTCTTGCCTCTTTGTAACGGATGAGAAGGAAGTGGTACGATACTTGGTCAATGAGTTCCCCGAGGATGAAATCTGTCGACAGGTTGCTTTAGCATCTGAACTTCAAGCCATGATAGTCATCTCCGCGGTTCTCCTTATCCTCGTCGTCATTTTCATCGCTGTCTACTTCCGGTACGGCTGGGCTATTCGAGCATACTTGTACTCCAAAGGATTTGGCTGCTGTTTCGGGATTGATGATGAGGAGGATGAGAAAGTTAAAACTTACGATGCTTTTGTTTCCTATTCACACAAGGTAAGAAAGCCATTTACCTCGAAACATTTGATGTAATTGAAAAGTCCTCAGTATTCTAGAATCTTGATCTTTCATTGTTGGGATACTAACTACAAGAATTATATTTTCTTAGCATTGGGATTTTTTTCATTGTATAAGAGTTAGTAAACAAAAATTGCTGCTTCCGCTACGTACACGCATTATTTTTACGTAGCGGCTGCGATTCTTATAATTTCAAGCGTGAAAAAAAATTCGGCGTTTATTTACATTTTATTTTCCTGGTACATTTTTTTTTTCAGTTTCATATTCAGTTTAAAAATCGTTTTAAGATTTATAGGGAGATATTTTCCCGAGATCCTGACCATTCGGAAGGAAGGAAAGGATTGACCCAACGTTTCCTCTTGTCTTAATCATTTATTTTTTTTATTATTTTTTACCTTTTCTAATTATTTTATTTTTTCACTTTCACTTTTTTTATTTTTTTTCTGATTCCTTTTTTTTNTTTTTTTTATTATTTTTTACCTTTTCTAATTATTTTATTTTTTCACTTTCACTTTTTTTATTTTTTTTCTGATTCCTTTTTTTTTTACTGTTTAATTTTTTTTTTCTTTTTAAAGCTTTGTAACATAAATTACAAAAAAAAGTGTAAAAAAGTTGAATCGGCGTTCTTTGAGACACTTAAGCCCATGTATAACTTTCTGCAACTTCAAAAGTCGTTTACCTTGAATTACATTATTGCTTTCTCAGAAATACGCCGTACTGACGCTGCTTTTACCCTTAATTTTCAGGATGAAGACTGGGTACTTTCTCAGCTCGTAACACGATTAGAAGAAGAAGAAGGATTTAAGTTATGCCTACATTTCCGTGACTGGACTCCAGGGGATTGGATTCCTGATCAAATTGTACGATCCGTTGACAAGTCAAGGAGAACAGTAGTGATACTCTCTAAGCATTTTGTTGAGAGCGTCTGGTCACGCCTAGAATTTAAGGCTGCACATTCTCAGGTAAGAATTAAAATCCTATGCTCATGAAAAAAACACCTCTGAACTTGTGCTTGTATTACTCTTTTTCAAGGCCCTCAATGAGAAGGCCAACCGCCTCATTCTCGTTATGATGGATGATGACTTGAAAGACCAGGACGTTAAAGATGATGATCTCCGAGTTTACATGAAGTGAGTCTGACCTTTATTTTATTTTACAAAGGATTGATACATTTTAAATGTTTACTTGACTTGATTCCTATTCAGGATGAATACTTACTTGAAGTACAACGATCCTTGGTTCTGGCATAAGCTCAAGTATGCTCTCCCACATAAGAAATCTACTTCCGCTGATGCTCAAATCCTCAAGCAGCAACAGAGAGATAGAGCCATTCAACTTGATAAACTCCGTGCAAAAATGGAAAATACGATTGCCTAATTAAATTAATTACGGCGGCCTGAGGTTTTTCTCATTAGCACCTTATCCACCCTAAAAAAAAAGGTTATAAAACCTTCTACCACAAACTCGTGTCAAATTTCTCTAGTTATACAACGAAATATCCTTAGGTTTTACTACGTGAAGAAATTGCTCAGTTTTTATCTTACTTTTAGGATGCCTGTCATGAACAAAATATATTTGAGTTTGTAAAAAAAACTGAGGTTGAAAAAATACAAAAAATTATTTGAAACAAAAGGAAAAGTTTTCTGAAGAAAAATTATTTTCTAGTTCCGAATGAATGGAATTTTGAAGTCAATTTTTCGTTTATTCATCGTGTTTAGTTAAAAATTAGAAACTAGAAATTATAGTATAGTTGTAGAGTTGAAAAACGCTGCAATTTTTTTTTATTGTTAAGTAAGTACGCTCACATACTCAAAATTTTAGTTGATCAGCCTTCATTAAATGGCATAGGCCTGGTGACCCTCCCGTAGAACAACACAGTCTGAGCCTTGATATTGAAAATTAAGAAGGCAAATGGACGGTTGACTGCAAAGAGGATTTGACGGTCATCCAGTGTACGATCACCCGTTGCCACAGTCGCTGCAGCCGCTGAGACTCCTTCTTCATTCATTTCAAAAATTGCTTTATGCAGAACAGAGCTGACATGCAATCCAGCTGGAAAGCAGGGCAATAAATTATCAGCAGGTAAATTCTCTTTGGTAAAACTGAAAAATTCTTACGTGTATCCGACATTCGTGTGAAATTCGAAGTTTTTGGATCAAAAACAGAGTTTAGACCGAATTTAGATAAGATATCCTTGATCTGCCCTTCACTCTCCAGTCTCATTTTTGGAAGTTGAATTGTCACTTGTCGCTTCCTCATTCCGATGCGTTTTACCATATTTTCAATATTCATTTTAGATTCCATTTCCTGGCGGTTAGAAATTAAAGGCTTGAGATAAATCCATCAACTGCAGACTGTGATGGGTTTAGGCTTTTTACCTTGAGACCCTTTATCCCAGGGTTAGCTGGTAGAAGTACAAAAAGGCCCACGCCTTTACCAGCATATGGAATGCCTATGGCTCTCAACGGCTCAATGTCAATGTATGGCACGGTAAGAACATTTGTCATCATGGACACGTCCATGGTTTCAGTGGGTGAAACGTAGAACGGCTTCCTCTGGGTGATTTCACGAATAAACGGGGTTTCCCATCCTCCCTTGAAGTAAACAGCGTTGACG
>JABASM010001383.1:0-10219 GCA_019776545.1 Brachystomella parvula | reverse complement strand
CATGTCAGCATGGACATGTCAGAGAGGTCATGTCAGGGTGGACATGTCAGAGGGGTCATGTCAGGGTGGACATGTCAGAGGGGTCATGTCAGGGTGGACATTTCAGAGAGGACACGCGAATACTTTTCTTGAAGCGTAGTTGGTGTTGCTCCTCTTTTTCCTACATTTGAAAGATATACGCGGTAAACCTCGGATTCCTTTAATTTAACATAGGACTTTTTCGAGACCCCTTAGTTTCATCGTAGTTAATTAATTCAAAATCTTAACCTAAAATTATAATTTTGGCATCAAAATTTCCAGAATTGTGTTAGGAACAAATACATGGGCAGAAGTCCCATAATTCCAAATTTTGCTGTAGAAAGTTTTCGTAAAACTGAAAGTGTGCTACAATTGTATACACAGCTGGAGTTCGAAGAGTTAAAAGTAATAAAGAAGTAAACTGAATAATACAAATCTGCCCTGCTGCATTTATTTTTTGCAAGGGTAGGAGAGCTGAGGAAGCACGCATGAGCCTCAACTTTAGTATTAAAATGTCTCAAAGATCAGTTTTAAAGGAAGGCGGCATTCCTACAATCAAAACTCCCGCTTTTTTAGAAAGAAAGCAAAAGCGAAGAAATGCCGCCTTGCTTTAAAAATGGAATTTCCATAACCCTTAGTCGTCATAGTACGTCGGTACTACTACAGGATGTCCGTTGTTGCCAAATTTGCCAGTAAAGTAAAAATAATTTTCATAAAACTTCGCGGCCTTTCAACGTTTCAACGGTGAAAGTAACCCCATGACTAGGGTTAATCACAATTTTGTGCACAGCAGTATCGAAAGTTCCATAGGTATAGTATCCATACTGCTGGACTATCCAAATGTCTTAAACATCTCCATACACCATTAGGCCTATCCTTACTAGTATTCCAGGGCACAGCCACTGGTCGAGAAGACGATGGATGGGCAGAAGGAGTGACATAGTCACACGCTCAAAATTTTGAAAGGAAAAAATCTGGTCATCTGCTGGCTAGTAGTACTATAATTTAAAAATTTCGTATTCTGTCTCTAGCCCACGAGCCTAAGCGATAGGACCTATTCCTTTTTTAATAGGAAGCTTTTAAGCCGAGAGCTTTCTACATTATGTGAAAGTTGTAAGAAGCGGAGAGTGAGAATGAAAAAATTATTAGAAAATCTTGTAGTATACACTATGCAGTACGGTTAGAGAGAATTACAAGTGAAAGTTTTTTATCCTAGAAAAGAGTGAACAAGAATTTTCCTATTATAAAAAGTTAAAGAAGAAGAGCGGAGAGATTTCCCTGAAAATGGTATAAGCGATGACAGCCACTGCCACATGGTAGGGCGCTTAGTTTCACTCCTCCTCCTCTCTTTCTCTTTTCCCCTTGGCTGAAAATGAGTGAAAGTACTGTACAGACTTCTTTCTATTTCCTTTTTTTTCTTCTTATTTTTTTTTAATTCAACAGAAGAAGCCGGCGGGGGAATTTAGTCAGGAAACAAAGTATAACGGAGAGAAATAGTGTCAGAAATAAAGGGGGATCCTAATAGTACCAAGTTAAGGAAAGAGAAATGGACAGAGGACGTTTGTTTTCTGGGTCCATTTACTTTTTGCTAATCGATCCGGAAGGAGGCTCCTAATGTCAAGCTGGAATCTCTCATTCTCCTGACAGCCTGACTATCACCGGAGATCCATTTCCCTTCTCCCCCATTCAGAACAGTCAAAAAGGATTTTTAGAAAGCTCGGCTTTCCTATTATTTTCTCCCTTATTTTTATTTTTATTTTATTTTTCTCTTTCTTTCTTTCTTCCATAGGGTAGACCGAGTCAGGCATAATAAGATTCAAGCAGAAAAAAATTGGAGAATGTCTACTTCTGGGTACTCCTCCTGATTTCTGTTTAGCGTGTTGTTTGGGCGTGTGTAACACATTGAAAATATAATACTCAAGACCTCATTGACTCAAGTTATTAAGGGCACGTGGAGGAGATGGGCCTTGAAAAGTGGGAAGATTTAAATAAAAGGGTTCGTGTGCCTCTGAGGCTGATTGAATATGGTGAGCTTGAAAACGGTTAGAATGACAAGAGGATTAATTGGCACGAAGAAGAAGCCTCTGGAATTCTCTCTTTTTTTTTTAAACTTGAAGCCGTGAAGTTAGAGTTGACGGGTGTTGAGGCTGTCACGGGTAGACAGGCGGTTCTAGGGTTATCTATTTTCACCGCTACCAATTTACAATACATGCTTTCTTTAAAGAAAGCCTTATCAGTCCTCTTTTGCTTTACTCCCTGCATGAGAATCTCATGAATTAATTTGTATGTCGTAGAAAGCTGAAGATAATTTGAAAATAACTTATTTTTTACAATGCGTAGCTGAATGAACAAAAAAAAATTTTTTTTTAAACCAGTTTTGTTTTGGACTAGACGAAATTGAAACCTGTTTTTTTTTTTTAATAATTAAAATATTTTATTTCTTCCAGCCAGATTTTAATAAGGAAAGGCAAAGATTGATGCGTGGTGGTTCATGCGTTTCTCTAATTCAAAATTTCCATGAGCTAGGATTCCGGAGTTTAGCCTTTGTTCAATTTTAAAGGGAGACGGATATCAGAATCTTAAGAAAAATTTGAGAAGCGTCACAGTGGGGGTGTGAAAGTTTTCTTTTTTCTTTTTGCTTTGTATTTTTACTTTAAAAAATTATTCATTTTATTCCTTCCTCGATTTTCTCCAACGAACCGTCTAATTATTTTCTCCCATTTTTCTTCTCACTCTCCAGCCTGCAGAAGCGGAAAAAAATTTAAATCACTTGACGGGAAAGACATCAACATGCAAATCTTTCCTGCGTGAGGAGAAAGTGGGGAGGGGGGAGGGTGTGAGGGAGGAACGGGAGCTAAAAAATGCTCCTTGAGATTTGAATCCTCTTCTTTCGTGCGTAGATACAATAATTAATAATTTTTTTTTACGTACTCTTATATAAGAATTCAAATGACTCTTTCCCAGCCACTGCGGCAGTGCATATAGGTCCGTGCTCTTAAATGGGGACAGACTGTGATTATAGGAGTAGGTAGTAAAGAAAATGGGTCAAGTGGAAGAGAAATTCTTTGGACAGAAGAGAAAGTCTTTTATGCATGATAATGGTAAACCATTCTCACTTCTTTTTTTCCTCTTCGTAAGACAAGAAGTTAGAAATTTTTCATCCTAAACGGAAACATTTGTCGTCTCAATTACGACAATCGGATCTTCATTTCTCAACTACACGCCCTAAGCCCAGTCAACGCGCCAGCTTACAATTTTCTCATTTCTTTCATCTCTCGCAGTCTTGGACGTATGTAACGAGAAAATGGCGAACAAAGACAGACAAAGCCAAGCCTATGGCCTGGACTAACTAACATGATGGACTGAAGTGAAAAGGGATGATCCGCTATTTTCTAATTGACGCCGTTGGGTCCATTGCATTAAGCGGGATTAATAAGCCTCAGGTAGAGAAAGTGTTGCGCTTTCATTTCAATAACCTAAGTATGGTATAGGCGAGGCTGAAGGAAACGTTGGCACTTAGAAGAGGGTAGCAAATTTTCTTTGTGACAAAATAAGCTCCCAGTGTCAAAACGCAGAGAACATTCGTATTTGGTTCGTGTTTTCTTCTTGGACTTCAAATGCTTTTGCATTATGAGCAAAATCTTTCCTCAGGAAATTATGAATGCGTCATGGAAAGGCAATTTTCATTTTGTAGGAACCTGAAAGAATTGGTTTTTTTTTAACAAGGAGTGCCGGTCTCCCTCTTAGACTGAACATACTTCAAGATTTTCGACTTCGAACTTTGAATTTCTCGGAAAAAAATAGTTTGTGCATTTGAATTTTAAATTTCCATTTTGGATATCTGAAAATTTCTTTTTCGGGTGTCAATTGTCACTCTTCACCTTAATGGTTAACACTCTATTTGCCTAATTCAGAATTTCCTTTGATTTTGCGGAAACTGAGTCAGAAATCATCATTCCCGACTTGCCGAACGTTTACACAGAGTAGAAGCGCTTCGCTCTTCTTCTAGATTGTCCCTAAAACCTAGTCAAGTAATTAGCAAAGACAAAATAAAAATACCTATATTTATCAGCGCCCATTTCTTTTTCGTTAGAATTTTGCATACAGTCTGCTTCTCTAGATTTCTAACAAAAAAGGAGTTGCCGCCACTCAAGTGCGCGAACGTCTCGGGTGACGATCTTGATAACGGTGAACCTTACTACACCCGCCGAACAGCAACACGCTATGTTTTGTCTACTGCGGCTTAAGTCGTGCTGTTGATCTTGGCGGGAGATTAGAATATACAAGAAATAGTGGTTAGGTCTAGGCTCGGGGTGACAGCAAAAGGCACCAGCACCAGCACCAGCTCCAGTCCTCTACTGTGTATACTACTACTTTTAGTCAGTTTTTATCGTCTGGAGGATTTTCTCCTGAAAATGAAAATTACTATAATCAAACTCACCAGCACCACAACCAGCACCAGTCACCAGCCCAGTTGGCAACGCTGCAGGTTTGGATATATGCTGGTGCTGGTGGTGGTGCCTTTTGCTGTCACCCCTAGGCTCGCGCGGAGCGATCAGGCTCAACGGCGAACTTTCCGGTAGTAAGTTGAATCTCAGAACGTCTGAACCGGGGTCTCCACTGGCAGCCGAAGCAGAAAGCAGGCGCTTCTTTTTCTGATTCTGCTCTTCTGCATGTTTCAACCGAAAATTTTGTGGCTTCCGTTTTCCTGCATCAGAAAAAAGCTGCGTCTTTTTTTTCTCCAAATTCTTTCTGCCTCCGAAAAAGAAGCGTCTGCTTTCTGCTTCTGCCGCCAGCGGAAAAGCGGCTTAAAGGAGCGGAAGAATTTACAATTTTCCTTCCTCTTCCAACGTTTCGAGGCGGTCGGTAAACAGGCAAGCAATGGCATAAGGCTAAAAAATCCGCGCAGTTTTAAATCCGTAGTTATGACATTGTGTGAGGTAAAGTAGTAAAAACTGGACGCTGGGATCCCAGATGGTTGAAGAACTGGAGGGTAAAAATTTGTAGGGCTGATTTTGAGCTCTTTGCTACTGGGAGTATAAGAGTTACTGGTAAACTTATAGAACAGGTTCAGCTGTTCTGAATGAGAAATTTGAATAATATAACATTGGCGTAGTTTAATCTAGGCGAAAGTGGCACATTCCTTGCCTCATTACGTGAGTCACTAAAGTATGATGATGAGAGAGTCATTTTCAGGCAGAAAAGTTAAAAATTAAAGTTTACAACCTATGGAAAATGGAAAAGTTTTCTCTGAAAGAAGAGAGTGAAGGGAGCCGGGTATGCAGTTCCTCTGAGAAACGATTAGACGGGGAAAGGGAAGTTTCACTTTAAGAAAATCTCACTTTTTCTCCTTCACATAATTTTCTCTTTCTCAAATAATTTCACATGGAGAGCAGTCTGTATACATATAAAAGTAATCGAGGGTTTAGACGGAAGCACAAATGAAAATAAATGACAAAGGAAATTAGACTGATTATACTTTCTAGATGAGAGCTGGTGAGTTTGATTATAGTAATTTTCATTTTCAGGAGAAAATCCTCCAGACGATAAAAACTGACTAAAAGTAGTAGTATACACAGTAGAGGACTGGAATTGTTTTCAAGTTTTTTAGCAAAGTATCTCTTGACTACTCAATTTCTATTCAAATGGACTCTACTCCTCCCTTTGTTGGAAAAATCATAAGGGGGTTCTAATCTTGATTTCATAGACTCCCGGCCAGAGTCTTCTGGGATACTCTTCCTAACACACTTATTTGAGGATAAAAGAACAATATTCAAACTCCTCTTTCACTATTTCAAAAAAAGAGAATTCAAAAAATACTCTAAATTCCATCCAGCACTGCCACACAAATTCATTTTTATGGTTAACCATAAGGGAGAAAGAGGAATGGGGTTGAGTCAAATTAAAACCAAAGCTCAGGGTTCCACATTAGACCGCCTTACGCTCCATTGGACATTTCAAATCATGAGCGAAAGGCAGGCTGGAAAATTCAAATGACCAATTTAGGCTCCTCCATGTATAGTACTGGAATAGCCGGCTTTATCTTTTAGGTTCAATGCCAAGTAAACTGCTGCACTATGGAAATCCGAGGTGTGGAATCTAGTACCATACATTCTATTCATTCAAGATTTTAATCGAAAAGCTAACATGACACTTTCTTTTTTATGTATTACTCCCTTGGAAATCTCTTCTCAAGGACTCAGGACCTGAACTGTGCCGCAGAGGAATTCAGTTCAGTTTTGTTTTAAAACATGATTGCTGTTAAGTTTTGAAAAAGTTTTTCTTTGAAGATTTTCACGATGCTAATTAATGTGGACTAGCCAGGACGAATTTCAAACTCGTGTGTCCGGGTGGAGTGAGATGGATTGTAGGTTTGAGGCTGTCTCCATATCAATTTAAAGGGACAGGCTAGCTGAAGCATCACCCTATTCCCATAGGCATACCAGGTAGTCCGTTTCAGTAATTAGTTTCGTCTGAGGAGGATAAGAAATTCCCACGCTTTCTTAATTACCTCAAGTTCCAAAAACATCTTCCGACGGATCCCGTCTTTGAGTTCGAAGAAAACATGAGTCGAAAATCAATATTAATTTGAAATTAGGTCAAATTATCTTCCTTGAAATTAGAATTCAGTGGAGGTGCACTTTCCTAATTAGAACCCCAAAGACACTGCCCGACAATTCTTAATGCTAAATGTCGTTCTAGTTCGGATTCGAAAAACCTGAATTCTAGCCATTCAAAATTTGTGTTCGAATTGCAGAATCCAAATTCAAATCATTCCAGGTTCGAATTCAAAACTCTAAATTCATAGTTTGTAAATAGAGTAGGAGTGCACGCAACAGGGGATGTGTCAACTAAATAAAAACTACCAATCCTTTTATTTCTTTTTATACTTATACCAAAATACCATATCCCTTGGTTTATTTTATTGGGATGCAGTAAATTCTTACTAATTTCTTGCGGTTAAATCGAGCATACTATAAATAGTATATAGTCGAGTAAAACTTGATATATGGTGATTAAGATTTCTTCTGATTTTTTGACTCATGGGAAGTGATGCATACGTTTTTCTGAGTTATGAGATTATATTATTTTCTCTGTTGATGCGTGAATGCTTTACTAAAAAGAATCGATTGTCTTTGGGACGGCTATAAATCCATCTCTTTTCCCCATAAAATGAAGCTAAACTGTCTCCATACACAGAATAATTCATTCCTCCTCTCTCACGCTCCAGAGCTCCACTCACTTTCTCCCAAAGAATAAGAGAAGAAAACAAAAGAAGCTGTATTTTTAAGGGATGACTCTTCCATTATATTTTTACAACTGCCCTCGTCCATTCTCCTCTTCTGACTGTCCAGAAAGGAACGATTGAAAAAATAGCCTTACAAACCGTGAACCAGTTTCAAAAAATTTAAAAATTTGTCAACCGTTTCATTAAATCATAATTCAGACAAGCACTACTACTCCATAAAAACAATCCTTTGAATTTTAAATACTGAAATGAGGTAATTCATACTAATTTAAATTCAAGTGTGAATTAAAGTTCTTTTGAAGACAGACGGACCGAGACTAAAAACTTATCTGTACAACTTCGAAGAAAAAAAAAGTGGTGAAAGTCAAGAGAGAAATGTAGCGAGAGGAAGAGGAGAAAGAAACTCCCACCTCTCTCAACACATACATTTCCTCACTCACCCTTTTTTTCCGCTCCACAAACTTCCCTCTACAAGGGCTCAAACAAAAGAAAATACTTTCATTCTCACAAGCTTTCGAAAGATCAAAAAATTTGTTCAGAAACTTGGAAGATAAGTTAAACAAGGATGATAAGGGGCGTCTAAGCTAAACAACAGTGACTTGTTTATCTTAAAAGCCTCCCACTCTCAATCCCTTCGAGGAAAAACATTCAATACCATCAACCTTTTACCAATAATGCTACGCTTTTACTTTTTCAGAAATCCATTGCTCCATACGACGAGTAGGAACTCGAAATTCTATAACTTTCTATTTTTGTCTCAACTACGGGTCATGGATAGGCCGTCATGGATATTAATGCCTATTTACTACTAGTATCCTTGGATACTCGTGTCCTTTCAAAAGCAAATCCAAAAACCTCTCAAATTTCTGTCTGTCATCAACATACTGAAAATTCTTAATTGAAAGTCAGCAACGCTCGGCAAGAAAAAAGAAAGAAGTTGATTAAGTTTCAAGCTCGTCAGTTCTTTGTCCGAGATTGTTATTGCCAGCCTTTTTGAGGGATGGCATGAAAGCTAAAAAATTTATCTGAATACTACCTGGGAATGAAAATACGCAATAAATATGGATTCGAAATTCATAGAGTAGCATGAACAAAAGGGTAGTTTCAAATTTCTGCTTCTCAAGAACGTTTTTTTTCGATTTGGCCTTTTCCTACTAAAAGCTGTCCATTTGCGCATGACGGGTTATTTTAAAAGTACTCATAAGCCGTTTATCTTCGGACCCAACCGAACCTTATCAAAATACCGCTCCCCGACTCTACCACCAAAGCCAATATAACGCTGACCCTCCATTTGCGCATGACGGCTTATTTTAAAAGTACTCATAAGCCGTTTATCTTCGGACCCAACCGAACCTTATCAAAATACCGCTCCCCGACTCTACCACCAAAGCCAATATAACGCTGACCCCTGCCATTAACGAGCTCTTTGTTTCTGTTCTGAAAAGAAGTGAGCTCAAGGGGAATGATTTTCACAGAATTTTTGCACAAATTGTTTTGAGCGGCTTTGACTCAAAACTCAAAGTTTCTAACTCCCCAAGGTTAATTACATCCTATAAGAACGACGTACTACTATTTTAATGGAAAGCTCAAAATCACAAAAAAAAAAAACTTGTGCTTGAGGTGACTACTTCAAAAGCAAAAAAACAAATTTCAAAAACTTGTATGAAAAGAAAAATTTCAAGCTTTGTAATATCCAGCCCCAGAAGCTTGAAAGTTAGGATGAAGGTACATAGGAGTAATCTACGGCGCCTAGCTTTCTCTTTTCAAAGAGTAGGAAGTGACTAAGTCAAGTTTTATCGCTCCAACTTTATTTGTTACTCTTGGACATAAAAAAAAAACTGTATGAGTAAGAATAAAAATGAAAGAAAGTGAAAAAGTGAACGACCTCTGAGTGAGTGCAGGGTTGTTGTTAGCCTTTAGCACATTTACTGGATTCTAATAACGTAACCTTTTCAATCTGTTTTTTCCTTCCTTCCTATTTTTCCCACAAACTAAGAAAGGAAAAGATTTTTAAAAGTGGCTTCTCACTGAGAGTGAGAGACATTAGAGTATCTGGGAATGACGACACGGTTAGGCGATGAAGTCTACCACAAAGAAATTTCTGAGAAAGGAAAAAAAAATGATTGTAGAGAAAGGAGCTCCGCTTTCACTTTTCTTCCTGTCTTGTAGTCTTTCGTTGGAAATAACGAGGGTACACGGAGTTAACTATTTTGAAAGTGAAAGAATGTCCAATTCCCCTTTTAGTGAGGTTTTAGGGAAGTCAGAGGGAGAAGGAATGTGGCAGTGGCGGTGAGTTGTCAAGGGGCTTTTCTCAAATCAAATTCAAGTCCTTTTACGTTTCTCCCTTTCCCACTTCTGGAGAGAAAGTAGTTCAGGAGTTGATTTATTACTCCACACCTTCACACACTCCCAATCGCTTCCCTTTCACCAGGATTATTTTCACTCTTATCTTATATATAGTATCCAGCACAATCAGAATTTTGTCCAGAGAAAAGGAGGAAAAAAAAACTTGGCACGAAATATTATTAATCAGGATAAAAATCCTCAGTTCACTCTCATTATTTCTTCCTACTTTTTTAATGAACAGGTTGGAATTTATCTCCCTCACCCTTTTGAAAAATGACTCTAGGAATAACAGATTTCAAAAACTGGGCATTTCTGAAACCAGGCATTGCAAAAGCCTAAAGGCAAACAAAGAAAACAATTTAACTTTCACAAGATATTTTATTATGTTTCGCTGCCCTTACAATTTTCGGAAAATGCTAAAACTTTAATTCGAAAACAGAACAATATGTAATTGTGAAACCGACTGATTGAGAGGAAATAAAATTGCCTATAAGCTTATAGAGGTAAGCCTGACGTGCCCGTGCGAGCACGGGTTAGGTCAGGTCAAAGGTCAGATCACTAACTAGGCTAGATCTCAACTTCCTGTGCCTTTACCTCGGCCAAAAT
>JABASM010001382.1:0-14903 GCA_019776545.1 Brachystomella parvula | reverse complement strand
TAAATGGGTTGGTAACAACCGACTGGTTAGGTCAGGGATTTCTCAGGACTCGGCCTTTCTCCAGCAGGAGCGCCCTGAGTAACACGCTGGATTTTTTTTCCTCTCGGATTTAAAAAATCTTGATTCTTTTGGCCCCATCCTTTACGAAGTTTTTTTTTCGATACCAGGTTAATTGATTTTTTCCAACGCTATTTTGAGCTGCTTCATAGAGACTTTGAGTCGGATTAGCTGAGTTTACCTTGAGCCTTCGTTTCAGAAAAAGGTTTTTCAGTTTTCCTTAAAGACTTACGAATTTTCAATTTAATTTAAAACTGTTTGAAATTAGCAATTGTGCTCACAAATTCACACTTCTTGTTCAGAAAATTTTTCAATTTTTAATACCGTACACTGGGGTGAGAAGGGACAACAATATTTAAACAAGAAAGCGTCAGTTAACGGAGCTTGATCTTAGAATTTCTAAGCTAACGAAAGTGACTGTTCGATGCATGTATCATGGGTCTTCCCAAAGACAACTTTTTCCGAACCGCAAGAGCTTTTATAGTTTAGCAAAAATGAAAATAAGCTTCTTTGATTGCTCACTTCAAAGGTTCTTGGGACTTGGAACAGACTTTTTTCTCAAAAAAATTCAAGCTCCATCGAACAGTGAGGAAGTTGAAAGTCGCTTATACTTTGTGAAGGATCTTTGAAATTTTGTTTAAGCGTCTCTGTTCCTTTTTATTACAGTCGACTGTAAATAATCAGTAGCCAAGGTGTTTAATATCAGACCCAATACCCTGTTCTTTTGAATGGCTGAGATGTGATTATAATGTTTATCTTTTTTTTTTCCAGAAGATGCAAGTGCGTTTACGGAACTGGGTTTATTTGTTTCGATGGATCTCCTCACTCCTCCTCCTCCTCGTCTTCATAATTTCATTTGAAGCTGAGGAGTGTGCTGGACGACCCCATCTACCACGGAATAATAATTTTGGAATTCCTAGTGACTCAAAATTAAACAGTAATCGAAAGAACAAGAATTATATAGCCGATACCCCTGACATTCGATGCCTTGATGGGAAGCGGTTAGACTGGGACAGGAATTGTCGGACGCAGGTCTGGTCACGAGCAACCTTCTCCAAGCAACACGGAGGAAACAGCATAGATTGAATCACAGCCTCCACTCAGTTACTGACTCCCACCACCAGTCAGGTGGACAGAGAACCACCCTCGACCAAATCACTTTTTCAAGAGTACTGACCAAAAACTTGACTGAAGACTGACCCACCCCCCACCACCACTTCCCCTAACCTTATCCCATCGAATACTTTTTTCTCATTCCCTTCAACCCCCCACTGAAAGAGAAAAATCAACGAAACTACTATCTGTGATCAATTCTCAGAAGATTCTAGCACCTGAACACAAAACGTCCATGAAGAGCTTCTGGGAAAGAGTCAAGCATCTGGAAATGCTGGAGTTCCTATGCACTGCCAAAGAATTTTCGGAATTGCGGGGTAGTGGGGGAACATCCAGAGAATTCCAATTTTGACTCTAGCCTCATTATTACCATCGGAAGTATTACTACTAACTATACCTGTTACTCCAGTACTGGAGATATGGAAGGAAAGCGTGCTGAAAACAAGGGAGTCCGTTGTTGTTGTGCAAAATGTACAAAAAGCTAAGGGATATATCTTTTTTTTTGCTACTGGCTAATTTCCTACCGTTATTTCTTTAGATTTAGATAAGTTAAGTGGCAAGTGCCATAATTTACCATCGCTTCTAGAGATATCCTAGCATAGAAATTTTATCAATGTTAATTAAGAGTAAGAAAAATATGTTATTACCATTGTTACGTAATTTAATTAACGCTTTCACTACAAGGGAAAAATAAAAAGTTATGCAAAAAACTTTACTGAAGAAATCCAGTTGATCCGCAGAATTTTCTAGTTTTCAATTAGGGAAAGAGGTTAGTTACCTTTTAAAAAAATTGACTTATTGTCAAGAACAGGATTTAAGAGAGTAATTAAATATGAAGATTTTTTAGTTATCTTATTTAATTAACTTCTCAAAAGTAAAGGAGAGGAAGCGTGAGAAAAATTTATCCCTGACAAAATTAACAGGTTTGACTTGTAAGGGCTAGAGTTGCCAAAATTGAGCCAATTATATTGCAAAAGTAGGGAATGCAAATCTGCTAAACTTTTTTTTATCTTCTCGAAATTTCACTATCAATCTGACCAATGAACTCTAAAATGTTAAGATTATGCGAAGTTTTCAGAAATTACATTAATTACAAGAACCGGATTTAATTGAATATCATTTCAATTCTTTGGAATTATAAGAGGTACCCATGAACAATGGATTTTTTGTAGCGTACCTTTCTTCAAATGGCGAGTTGCAATTTACATCGGTAGCCTGAACCCGGCAGTAGCATTTTTTGGAGACTCAGAGCTTCTTGGGAAGCCAAAAAAAAATCTATGGGAGCTAGATTAGCATTTAATTGGTGAATATGCTAATTAAAATTTTCCTCAGCGCCCAATCACCATCCACCATAATAATTCGTAATCATGTCCTTCACTTGCCTTCCCTCCATTTCCAGATCCATGTATTTGGGAGTTTGGGATGCTGGGATTGTTTGTGGTCGTGGGGGTGGGATTTGAGCCGACGGGGATCGAATGTACTGCGCTTGCGTGTCAACCCCGTCACCCTGGCTCCGAACAAGTCGTAGACAGGCTGGACAGAGGAACTGCAGGCGGAGTTTCTCAAGGAATTCTCTCTCTCGAAGAATTTCAGCTTTTTCTTCATTCTGACGCTGTTTCGTTATTCCTGCTTGGAGTTCTATGGTCTGCGTCGTGTCACGGTAGCGAATACGCTCCTTCTCAATTTCATTCATTTTCTTGGAAAGCTCGGCAGTGAGCCTGATGTGCTCGAGACGACTCGCTTCGGCTTGCTATACACGGAAATGAAATTCATTTTGAAACTCAGGAGCAGAGAAATAGAACTGATGTAAATAATCTGAATTTGCCTTTCTAGAATCTTCAGCATCAGAGAGCTTGATTCGAAGCGTTGTTTCCATGTCATGGATCTTGAGTCGCTGTCGCTCAAAGTCACGCTTCTCAGCCTCAAGTTCAATTTTCTCATCATGGAGTTTCCGCTTGTCGACGTTCATCTGTGCGATTAATGCAGATAGAGCGTTTCGCTCCTCTTGCAACAATTTGAGCTCCATTTCATTCTGAACAGAGGATTGGCTGGGGAAGTGATGCGGCTGCTGCTGCTGGTGCGGATGAGAGAAATTCAATTGCATCCATGCCGAGAGATCGTGAAAGCTCTGAGAGATGTGCTTCTGCTCTCCTTCAAGGCTGATTTGAGATCGCTGAAATATTAAAAAAAATTAAAGCATAAAAAATAAAACGAAATATAAATAAAAAATTAAGAAAACAAAAATTTAAAAAATAGGGAAATAGAACAGAAAACAAGGTATTAAAAAATCGAGAATAATTAACTAAGTTGAAAACTCTTGACCATACCTGAACGACATTTTGTTTGCTCTCCATTTCAGCCATAAATCTCAGGAAGTCCCGACGAAATTCTTTAATACTTGTCGTTATTTTATCCTTTTTACGATGGTCCTCGTGCTTGCTCTCCATGGACTGCGTCATCGTCGTCACCGTGCTCTTCAACATTGTCTCCCTTAATTTTTTCTGTTCCTTTAAAACTTTTGCTAGCTCCGACTCAATGACGCTTTTCGTTTCTGCATTAATTAAATATAACATAGCCTTAGTTAAAGTAATTGAAATGCAGGAAATTGACGCTCAAACATGCACTCCATTTGGGGAACTGCAATTTTTACTTTTCCAGTACTAAATACATGCCTCTTTGGCTTGAATTTCTTGGAAAACTTTACAAGCAATTGACAACCAAAGTCGAGAACTCTGCTTTGAATCCAAATTCCGATGAAAACTGCAACCTGCAAAAGAACTGCACTCTTCCGATATTGCAGAACTACAATTTGACTTTTGCAGTTACAGTTTTCCATTTTTTTCAATAAGATTTCGAACCCGGGTTCTCGCCAATGGTTGGCGTTTAGTAAAGCTTTGCAAGAACTGCAAGCCAAGAATGCGTGTTGGTACTGCAAAGTTAAACTCCAGTTATTGCAATGCAAGTTCTGAGTACAGAGAATTGAATTGGTAAGACGAAAGGCTGGAAGACAAACCTGCGATCAACTCTAAATTTCCAACAGCATTTATGTGAGATTTAGATTGGCTGTCAAACTTAGCAAAGATCTCATCAAGCTTCTTCATCATTTTCTCATTTACTGAGGGCAGATTCAGGCTATTTTCAGTCAATCGCTGATTCAAGTTAGTTTCCAGACTGGAGAAGAACGTTGATAGCTTATGGTCCAGAATTTGGTTGAGAGCTTCCTGAGAATCTCTTCTGAGCTGATGGTCGGATGGGTTTCCTTGTTGGCTGTGGTTGGTCAGAACTTGAGTTTGGGATTGGAGGACCTTGAGTTGTTCTGAGAGTGCGGAAACTAAGTTGGAGTATTCATGATTCTGAGCCCGACTGACCAGTGGCTTGTTTTCAGCATCTGCTAGATCGCTCTACAACACATATGAGAATTAAAAAAATGTGGCTAGAATTCTGGAATTACCTTAAGCCTCGAAAGCCGCTCCTCATAATCCTTATGTTATCATTTTGATTTCTTCTTTGAGCATGTCCTCTTTCCTGGAATAGGATTGGACGAGACATTCCATTTGCTCCTTATAAGATTTCTCAAGCATATCCAGCTGGTTCTCATAGAGTTGCTTTAGGCTTGTGCTCATGCGCTTCAGCTCATCCTCGTCAATCACATGGGAAGGTACTTGAAGCGTTACTTGTGACGAAGGGGACTCTCGCACCGCGGCTGGAGTCGCCGCTCTCTTCTTCGATCCAGCGTCATTCCCCGGAGGGAATTCAACTCCTTCAGCTCCGCTGGTAAAAACATTTTCAGGATTTCCTCTCGATTTACTGCTGCTTTTCAGTTTCTCCAGAAATGAAGGTAGCCCTGACTCTGATTCAAGTTCTGCTGAAGCAGCAGGAAGTGGAGGGGCTGATTTTCTCGGAACGGATTTCTCAAATGGCTTGCTAAATGAAGGTAATTCGGGTTTTGGCCTAAGCGGATCTTCAAGGGACGAGGGACCTGCATTCCGAGAAGCAGGTCGTGGGGGTGGATTGAATGAAAATGGATCGTCATCAACAGTTTTTGTTCCGAGTTTCTTCCTTTGTAGTAATGGTGATTGGCTGGGTGAATCAGCCTCAAGGCCCATCCAGTTACTGGCATTTGAGCTCTTCTTAGTTTCTACCGCTGGCGCAGGGAATGGAAATTCATTTTTACCCACGGTAGATTTTGGCACGGTCTCCGGTCTAGAATTAGTAGGCGGGAATTTAGATGCTGCTGAAACACCATCTTTTTTATCATTTCCAAAAACACCGCTTCCAAGGAGGCCTGCGTTAGGATTCGTTTTGGGCCTGTGACTCATTGGAAGGTATGAAGGTTTCTTAGCTACTCCTGCTGCCGGCGCTGTTGTAGCCAAAAATCCTTGGGAAGTCGGCTGATTTGCTGTCGCTTCAACTTCAGGTGGAGCTCCTTCGTCATCTTCGAGCGAGTTTGAGCGCTGCCTTGATAGGTTAGTTCTAGGTTTGGAGGCAGTTTGCAAAGGTTTTGGCTTCACTGCAGGTTTTGTGTTTTCAAGACTCTGAAAGAATTCAATAAAATCATCACAATTAAAAATTAACAATAATTTGATTAAAATCGGAAACAAAATTATATAAAAAAAAGAAATTAAAAAAAATTAAAAAAGAACCTTACATTCATAAGTTTGTCAAGAGAATCTTCAACATCGGAGTTTGACCCGTCCGACATTATTAGGGATAGGAGAGCACAATATGGTCACACGCCTGGCTGGGGAATTGCACCAAACAAATTGTCATTTGATTTTGAGCAACAAAAATTCAATTTGTTTTGATTTCAGTCTCGTTGGTAACTTTCTCCAGGCCAGGGTAGGAAATGGGAAGAAAGCACTTCCCCTTCTCCGTAAGTGGAAGTCATAATGGGGGAGAAAGTTGAAAAAATCTTAAAAAGGAAACCGAGCCCCCTCAAAAACACTACATTTTTGGCTTCAAGATTTTGCTGATAAGGTTCGAAAAAAAATCCAACCGAGATCTTAGGTAATTAGATTCTGTTACATGGAAAAGTTTAATCGATTCGTACACTTGCACGATTTTAGAAAGTGACGGTCTACTCCTCCCGTATTACAGTTCAGACAAGAAAAAATTAAAATTCGAAGTTGGGATTTAAATTAAAAGCGTAATTAGCGTTCCTTACAGCTAGGTGATAAATAAGGATCACGATTGAGTGTAAATTCGAATACTAAAAAATGTTTAAAAATAAAAATAAGCTACGAAAATTGACCGGGGTAGATGGATGAATGTGACTTGTGATTGAATTATCCACACTTTTGATTGTCTGCTTGACTATTTAGGCCAATAATTTAAACGCTGAAAATGATCTGTGGAATTTGACCCAGAGAGAATGTGTCAGCGACATGGAAAGTAGTCGGTGTGAGGAATGTAAGATTCACAACTGCTCCATCCCCACACGTTGTTTTAAATTGGGATTTTCCTTTACTCCCGTAGTAGGAGTCGACACTAATGGTCGGACCGTAAGCAGTTGAGGGCAGAAGTCCAGCCCCAAAATTAATTCCACCAAGAGATGAGAATGACTCTCGAACAATTTTGAGAACTGCAGTGAGGAGGTAGTCTTCATGTGGCAAAATTTCAATTGGCTTCTCAAACATCACTTGGAATGGAATGCGGAAGTCATAGCTTCGACTGTTACCAGCAGCGGATGTCTTCACGCTTAGTACAGTTTGTCCTTTGGAAACAGAAGCAGTTGCTGTGAACTTTGTGTTCGGAATTGGAGAGGAAATCCCATAAACTCCAACTCCGTGAAGGAAGATGCGCTGATCAGACCGAAACCTGAAAATTAAGATAATTTTTCATTTCGTATACGCTGGATGTAATTTAAAACAAAATGGGCGAACTTTAGCTTCGACGAGTAGAGAACATCGTTTTGGGAGGATGGTCCAGATGGGCCATAGGGCAGATTCATATTGAGACTAATGACCTTGCTGAGTACATCAGAGAAGCGATTCAGATAGTGGAGCTTTGGCTTGAATACTCGCTTCTCGATACTGAAGGGTGTTTCCGGTCGATGACTCCTGACATATGACTTGAGATTAGTTTAACAGGTAGTAACCAGCATGACATAGGATACTTACTTCAATTCTTCTCCTATGCACATGTTCATGAAAACACTGATTATCTCAGTTTCTGTCAATATTCCAGTGGGTACAACGTCAATACAGAACTCTTCCTGCAAAGTGTAAGACAATGTAAAACTATTACAGTCTGCTAGGAACTGCTTACAAGCGAGGCTTTTAATCACATACCTGCGTCATGGTTGGATATCTGAGGAGGTAAAGGGCGTCACCGAGTACTTCTCTGCGATTGGCTGGAGTCGGCTCAACTCCATTTCTCTGACACTCCATTTCAGCCCACCTAAATTCCGAATAAAGATTGAACTTGGAAAGAAAAATCAAGAAACGGGGTTTCTCCTTTAAGTATTAACCCACTTCAAAACATATTTGAAGAGTGTGCATTCCTCCACTCGAAGGTTTTGACGACCAAGTAGTGTGGCTAATGTTTCGCGATCAAGCTCCAGAAATGCTTCCGTCGCGATAACCTGGTCGATTTGCCTAAACATTAAATAGAGAAATGAAAAAAGTTTAAGGAGTTTTAGCAAATAATAATCTTACCTGTCCAAGAATCTAAGACAGAGTACTGCTAAGCGTGTTTCATCAAACAGAAGAGCACGGTTGTAAATTATGAGCACATTTTCTGGGCTAATCCGCTCAATCAACAGTTCAGTACACTTCTCAGCAAGGTGAGGGACCAAGTAAATCTTAGCCGGCTGGAGAAGATGCATCGTCTCAACGTCGTCCATTGTTACATCGAATTCATCAGTGTAAAGATACTAAAATAGACGTATAAGATTGTTATGCATACAAGGAGAACCGGTCTCGAGTGTCACAGGCATAAGCAGCAGATAAATCAAGCAAGAGAAGGCTCGCCTTGAGAAAGTTCAAGAAAACTCCAGCCTCCATATCCGGAATCTTTAGATTAGCCTCGGTCGTAGCCATCGGCCCGTAGAACAATTTCTCAAAGTATGGCGAGCCTGCTGACAGAATTGTTTTGTGGCCATAGATCGGAGTTTCATTCCGTCCGAGCAAACTGAAAGTGAAAACGGAAGTTTAACGTGTCACCTTTCTAAACAAGGCAGACTTGACACTTGGGCATTTGACTTACAAAGTAATATCACTTAGCTTCTCAGAATTGACTAGACATGACGTTCGTTCCTTAATTGTGACTTTTGTCTCCTGCCAACTCTGAGCTTCGCTTCCTGCTCTGGGAGCTACTGGTTCCGGGGGAGCCATCGCACTTAGTTCCTCGTCCAATCTTACAATGAAATTAAACAATTAAGAAAATGAACATACATTCAACATTATTTGGAAACTGGCAACTGTACGTACATTAGTTCCTCTAGCTCACCTGAACTTCTTGATGCCCAAAGATCCTGTGCTCGTCGACGGTCGTGGAAGCGTATCCGAACTGTTTGTCACTTCAACAGTCTCGCTTTCTTCCATTGGTCACAGAAGATTTGACCTTTGCACTCAGCTGTTTTGCTTCGTATTTGTTGTTGTTCATGAATCAGCTGATTCAAAGTAGGAAAACAGATGTCTTGGTGATTTCAGTGGGGCGAAGTTGGCGTACGACTCGGCGGCTTTTCTGCCGATTATTTTGCTCACCTAAAAACCAAAAATTGGAAAACACGCTCCGGAACATTCTGACAAATTTTTCTTCAAAAAATCAAAATTCTCCTTCGCAACTTTTTTTTTCCAAAATTTTGAAAAATAAATATTCATCAAAACTGTTGATATAGTGCGCACAAAAATTTTAGCCGAGCTTGGCTTTCGCAACCTTTTTTCTGTGAAATATTTCTGAAACTGTGCCTGCTGGCTTGCGCTGAATTAGGCTTCTCTCTGGTTCGAGAGAGAAGCTCTCGAATATTTACCAACAAATCCCCACTCAATTGAGTGATAAAACACCCTCATTCGAGTTGTTGTTCTATAGCTAAACTGAGTGTGAGTTTGTCCTTGTCATCCAAATGAGCATTTTTTGGCTGTTCTCCAAAGGAAGAATAAGCAGGACGGCCCATTTTACTGTAAGAATGACCCCCGGGCAGATTTGTCTGAAAACTGTTTTATAGCATTACCTTAAAAACCTTTTTAAATGAAATTTTTCAAAATTAGCTTTCCTATGACCTTTAGAGGTCACCAAACTTCTTAGCTATTGGTTAAACTTTCAAACTAATCAATTTCAAATCCTTGAAGAAAGTGACAGCTAACCTCTTCTGGAAGCTTGGGTAAGCCAAGCGTATCAAACCTTCAAAGGCTCGTTCTTTTTCAAAATGTCGTCTTTTGAGTAAAGGACTTTATTTTTCTTCTGGAAGACAGTTGGAATTGGAAGGCTAATGAAAGCCGGATTTTTCTGGAGATTGTAGTTTTTCTTATCAGCCCTTAGTTGACTGATGAAAATTCTTTTCATGCTATACTTTTTCTGGTTCCGGTACTGTTTTCACAAACTGACTGGGCCTTGGAGCATTCCCTCGTCGACCATGGTGATTAGAACGACGACGGCCGTCATCCGGTGGCAATTTAACACGAAGCTTCTTCTTATGAGGATCATGACGAAGTTTAACGATTTCCTTCTTCACAATTGCTAATTTTGCCTTAATCCTCATGTACCGATTGTACCTTCCACGACGAATGGACTTGACTTGCATCTTACCCTTACTGTAAAAACGCCAGAGGTCGAGGAGGTTGTCTGCCATGGAGCGGTGGAGATTCACCAATCTGTTCAAATTAAAATAGTTGCATTTAAATTTTTATTTTTCCTTAATTTTTAAAAAACTCTACAGGATTGCAGTGTGGTGGGCCCGCAGAGCAGTTTTGTACAAGGAGTCCAACCAAAGCGGGGAGGTCGCGATGTCGGACATCTTACAAAGGTCATCGTGTCGGAGCAGCTTCTGAAACTGCTCACCCAGGTGATAGAAGTCCGCTGATGGTGTTTTTTTCTGGCGTGCTAGCAACTGTCGCATGTCCAATTTCTGACGACGAAAGACATTTTCTTTCTTACGACGAACAACTTCTCGCTTTTCTCGTCTCATTCGTTCCTTTTCAGCGGAAAATAACCTGTTTCTTTAATATTCCGAATATTCCAAAGGAAAAGATTTTGAAAGGTCACATACCCGGTACAGGTCCGTAGCTTCCGAAATATTCAAAATAATAATTGCAATGAAGATGTTTGAAAACTGGAAGGATAAAAAAAATTATTGGAGGGGTGGCAGAATCTACGCTAGTATAGTTGTAGAAAAAACAAACCATGAAGTTTCCAAGGACAATGCAAATCAAATTAAAAACTCGCCCACTGACTTGGTAACCAGCCTGCTGAAATTCGTCCAGAATTTCCGTCCATCCATCCATCGTCACAAAAACTATCATTCTGTGGGGAGGAGTATATGTCATTTTTATCATTAGGAATCCTTTTAATGAACCGGAATTACCGAAGCATTCCAAATGGAACGAATCCCCAACTCTTCTGCAGTGTTTCACTTTTATCCGAAAAGAGGTAGTAGGAAACAATAGCTAAAATTTTCTTCACTAAAATATTGATCAAAAACTAAGAAAGCTTAGTAGGGGTTACCAGCGATGTAGAGGAGGAGAACGAGGAGGAGAACGACGCTGAGAACGTGGGTCTTAACCGTCTGCATCAGAGCAGCAACGAGTACTTGTAGCTGGACGGACAAAGAAATTCCCCTGAGAATTCTCAAGGCTCGGGCGATTATGACAACTCTAAGAATTTGAACGTCTGCTATATCCAGCCACTCATTTGTTATCTGAAACCATGAAAATATTTGAAAATTCTAAAATCCTTGCGAACAAAGTTTTATTTTCTGAAAAGTTGGGCAAACCCCACCTACGAAGGCGGTTTTCGGAAGGAGTTCTGATAGCAATTCGAAAACATTTAATTTAGAGTAGACAGCATTTTTGACTGACAACTAGATACTAGTAAAATTAAGTTTTTAGAAAATCAGACCAAAGCATGGATTTTGCAACACCCAAGTAAAAAAAATCTAAAAAATCCCTAACACTAAAAAATCTTACTTGAAACAAATGAGTATAAAAAATGAATTTTAGAGGATTTGAGAAAAATTCAGAGAATTTTTGAGAAGATTGGGAAAATAATCGGATGGGAACATTATTGTATACAGATCCTGTCCAATTATGAAACGAAAGGAATTTTGTACAGACTGTTGTACACAAAGTCTGTCCAGCCCTATGGATACAGCCTGTTGTGTTAAATGGGCTGTACAAGATTCCTTTATTTTGTGTACAATGGACTGCACATAATTTTGGCTTCATAATTGTATACAACGATTTTCAGAAAATTTTGAACGTTTGAAACGAAATGTTTTTGAAAAGGACCCCGGCACAATAACATTAGGAAAGTGGAACCATACATCTTAAAAAGCAAAATTGTGTCCTTAACTTAATTTTTAGCGTAGAATCAATTGGTGAGGACCATTTGCCCAAATTTGAACTGGTTTCACCTCAGAGGTCACTGAAGTCACGCTTTTTTCATGGTTAAGCGTCAACCAGGCGTCAACCAGCGTCAACCAGGAGCTGGTTGACGCTTGGTTTAAGCTTAGCTATTCATAAAAAAGCGTGAACCACCATCAACCAGGCGTCTTCTACCGTCAACCGTGCGTCCTGGTTGACGGTGGTTGACGGTGGTTGGCGCTTGGTTGACACCTGGTTGACGCCTGGTTGGCGCCTAGTTGACGCTTAACCATGCATAAAAAAACGTGACTTCAGTGATTTCCTGAGGTCAAACCAATTCGAATTCGGAAAAATGATCCTCACCAATCGATTCTACGCTAAAAACTTGGGTAAGGGCACGACTTTTCTTTTTAAGTTGTATGGCTGCACTTTCCTAATGTTATTGTGCCGGGGTCTTTGAGGAAATTATGAAAATTTTGAAAGACCAGAAATAGAAAAAGAAATTGAGAACTTGACAGCATTTTGAGAACTGGAACATTTTTGAAAGTTGATTAAACTTTTGGTCACAGACAGCCAGAACGGCCATCCAACGAACAGACACCACATGAAAAAGTATACACTACCTTCATCGGTGAATAAAAAAAAGGGAAAAACCTTGATGAATGAGATGACTAGGATGATGAAATCAAAGACGTTGAATCCTGACCTCCAGTAGCCGAGAGGATGAGCATAGATTTTCAGAATCGCTTCCACCAAGTACACTGCCAGGAATAACTTCCGAAGATAAAAGTAATATCATTGGCTCGATTTTTGAATTCTATGTTCTGAGCGCAGGCGCATACCTCATCTGTTACTTTCCAAAGTAAACTGAATTCTTCCAAAGACTCCATTGGCTCCAGCATCAGAACCAGAGCATTGCAGAAAATGATGAGCATAATTAAACCCCGAAACCAAAGGGACCCCACCAGAACACAGCAGAACGTGTGAAATTTATCATCAGCTCTGTAATGATACTCCAGTCGATTTGGTCGACCGCTGAAGGAAAAAAAAATTTCTGAGTAGTTTTGCCAGCTTTTTTGAGAATTTTATGCTTACGCTTTTTGACCACACCCACTTTCCAGTAGTCTGGAGTGGCGCCTGAAGTGACCTCGAGTGTACAGCTGGCGGCGCATGGCTATGCGACCCAGTCCTTTTTCATGACGCTTCCGCTTCAGCTCCTTTACTCGATGGGCTACTGCTTTATGATTCGCCTTTGCTGCAACATCGTCAATATAACCAGGGAGTTTTCGCTTTTTTGGAACACGGGACAAGTCTAGCTCCACTTCGAATTCCGCATCTCGCTGCGCCATTTCTCTTCGTTTAATCACCTGAGCAAGTTAAAAATAAATAAAAATAATGAAAGATAATAATAATAAAAAGCAAAACTGAAATGAAAAAAAAATTATCGGTGAGCCCAAAAAGATTCTACCGAATGAACCAAAAAATTTGAAACGCCTAACCTCCCATTTCGGTTTTCCAAATTCATCAAATTCAGAATCTTCGGAGTCGGAGTGATGCTGGTGAGGAATGACATCCTGTGTCATGAGTGCCATGTCTGCAGCTGAGGGTTTGAGGGTGAGGTCATGGCGGAGCTTCTTTGCGACTGCATGGACAAGGCGTGGGTGCCACTGCTTCGAGTTCTCCTTTGTCCTTCTCCATTTCCCAACTTAAAAAAAATAAAAACTATTAATAGGGACCTTACGATTGAAGGCTTTTTTAATTGGCNTGGACAAGGCGTGGGTGCCACTGCTTCGAGTTCTCCTTTGTCCTTCTCCATTTCCCAACTTAAAAAAAATAAAAACTATTAATAGGGACCTTACGATTGAAGGCTTTTTTAATTGGCCTAAGAATTTGGCTCAGAGGCCCATATGGTTTTTCGTTAAAATGTATGGTTTTTAACAAAAAACCATCGTATGAGCCTCTAAGCCAATTTAAAAAAGCCTTCAATCGTAAGGTCCCTAATCACCCAAAAAATTTTCTTTTAGAAAAAATCTAACTTACGAGCTTCGGATACAAGGAAGCAGACATTTCCATCCTTGCTGAAAAGTTTTTCTTGAGGGGTTCCATCATCTTCCGGCTGCTGAAGTGAAAGCTCTGAAATTGTACTATTATCCTGGGCATCATCAAAAGTGAGCAAGCCCTCAGAACTGACTATCCCTTCAAAAAATGCAAATTCTGGGCGGTACTCCTTATCAATTTTTCTGTTGAGGCTGATGAGGAAGTCAAGTGTGCCTTCCTTAAAGTACCCAGAGATCTTGTCGTATCGAGCCATGATCATTGCACCCAGCCAGCTTGGCATTTTCTCAAGTTCATCACGGGCGTCGTCCGGAATAGCTGGCCTTGGTGGCTCACCAACAATATTTTCAAGGGAAATGGATCTTTCCATGTCAGCCGCAACAGCATGCAAAAGCGACTTCTCATTGGGAGTTAGGGGTTTCGATCTCGGTGTCGCACCGAGGAGCTCAATGGCCTCACTCGATGTCGGCTTGAACTCATCCGTCTCATCATCTCGGTAAACCTTGAATGATTTCTGAGCAAGAGTTTTTGCTGCCCAAATTCAAAGAAATCAAATTGAAAGGATGTATTTCTGGTAAAGAGATTTCGAAAAATACCTTGCATAACACGCGCAATAGGTTTTCCAATCATTGGGCCCTTTCGCTGCGGATCCCCTTGAAAGAGCTCATCTGTAAATTGAAGACAAAGCCGAAACTGTCAGCCCCAATAAAAAACTAAAGCAGCTCCTGGACCAGAGGACAGCATACCTCCAGAGAGGGCCTTCGCAACCTTGGCTCGCTGAACGATACCCCTGCTCGCTTTTCTGAACGATCCTTTCCTCCCTGGATCATTCTCCATTGTTTTTAAATCAGGGTAAAGGGAAATATACTGATTCCGCAATGTAAATGAGAACGCTTGCTTTGGCGTCCTACCTAGTTCTTATTTACGTTTTCCCATAAGCCTGGAACTTGCAATGTGCTGACGAATACTATGAGCATTTATTTGGAAGACTTTTGTCACAGATGGCACTATCCCATGGCAACTCAAGCAAGGTGGTCGTGAAATATGCTACCGAAAATTATCCTCTTTTGGAATTTATTAAGGACGGGGTATAGGCTTTGTTTCTTTTTTGACCTGTTGCTATGGAACCAGCTGAGGGTTGCGCAGCGATTATTTGTG
>JABASM010001381.1:0-14907 GCA_019776545.1 Brachystomella parvula | reverse complement strand
ATCCCAGGAGCCCAGTGTACACCAAGGTACGAGAGGGACGATGGTTGCTGTCCAGTGTGGTACTGCATTAATAACGGCGTCAGCTCAACAATTTACGGTTAGCAAAAATTCTTTTTCCTATTTTTTGGAACTTAATTACTGAATTTTCTGAGTAATTTAAAAATTAAAGTCATCGCGTAATATTTGAATCATCCCAACTGACTTCCGAGCCATTCCGATTGCAGCCCCAGTCTTACCGAGTTACCTACTTATCATCTCGAGTTTCTACTGACTTCTGAGCCACTCCGACAAAACGCCGAGTCGTCCCGACTGGCCCTCAAGTCATCTCAAGTGACTTCCGAGTCTTTCCGAGGGACTACTGACTACCGAGTCGACTGGTTTGTTGACTAATCTCGACTGATTTCCTGATCTCAGGTCAACGCGACTAAATTTCGAGTCAGCGTGATTTTGAGTCATCCCTTGCCATTCCTCATCATCACTAACGTAACGTGGAAAAATTGAGTTGAAATATTTCGTAGGAGTCATGTAGTGTTAACTTGGATTCAGAAATTCCAGTTTAATTGCCCATTGTTCCGCAGTTCCGTGTTGTAATTCACAAAGCCAAACCCAGCCACAGAAGTTACTGCAAGCGAGCAGTAGTTCAGTAAGGCTTTCGTCTACATTTTTTAGAGTAGCAAGAAGTATTTGAAAAGGTGGAGCTCCTCTCACTTTTCAAAATAATTTTTCGAGATGGGCTCATTTTGGGTCCTATTCACGCTAATATCCATTCTAGTTTCATCAGATGGATTCCCAAGGCCACATGATAGTGGGGACGGGTCGAGGTGTGCAAATACATCCTGCTCTCCGCCATATCCCAGGAGCCCAGTGTACACCAAGGTACGAGAGGGACGATGGTTGCTGTCCAGTGTGGTACTGCATTAATAACGGCGTCAGCTCAACAATTTACGGTTAGCAAAAATTCTTTTTCCTAATTTCACTGATTATATTCAGCCAATCGGATTCATTAAAGTTTTCTTCAGGAAAAAGCAGTGGATCCAGCTCGTCTTCATCATCATTTTCAAGCAGCAGCAATAGCTTTGGCAATGGAAATGGATTCTCTAGTAGCAGTAGCAGCAATAGCTTCGGCGGGGCTGGCTTTCAACCAATTAGAATCCAGCTTCCTTTTGGTAATTTATTTGGCTAAGTAAGCGTCACCTCTTAACTCCTTACTTTTATTTTAAAAAAAAATCCTTCATTGATTTTAATTATTAAAAAATCTCAGTAAGAACCAACAAATATTTTTGATAAAAAAGAAATTGATAGCGTTCTATGAAAAAATATTTTGAGAGCAGAAAACTGATTTCTCAACGCTCCCATTTCTAGACGATGAGTGTGCATTAAAGTATGGTACCCGGTTGGAAAAACTTGTTTGTGAAAATTCAATGTTTAATTCTGGATTCTTAGGGAGTGTCACAATTCCCGTAAAATAATTTCAAACCTCCATTTTTCTTCGCTGGGTAAAGGAAGACCGGAAGAAGGGTTTACACGGAGGGCATAGGTGACTTTTGCCTTATATTTTGAATTACTACGTATATAAAATCCGGTTGTTAGATTATGGTTATGGTGAAGCTTTCCATCATCACATCACCTCGCCACCACCATTGGCAAAAAAAAACAGGAGCAAAAATCCATTTTTCTTCGCTGGGTAAAGGAAGACCGGAAGAAGGGTTTACACGGAGGGCATAGGTGACTTTTGCCTTATATTTTGAATTTGTAATATACAAAGCTCAGTTTCTGTCGTCCATGACTGTCAGTTCGGCTCTAATTTCATCAACATACGTTTCGACTTTCGATATTCGATACAGGAGCCTGCTATGACCCGCTTCTGTAAACCCTGTTTTTGCTTTTTGATTTAAGAAAAAAAAATCCGACAAAAATCGGGTACCCGAAAAAAAATATTTTTTGAATGATCCCTTATTAGGTAGGGGTGTCTTTTACTTGCTTAATCTCAAAAGGATTTTCAGAAACTGGAAGGAAAACGAAGCGGGGTAAAACGTTTGGAAAATGCAAATCTGAGCTGGGATGGGATCATAATTATGATGCTTTGTTATTAAAATTTTGGATGTAACCGATCTCAATGTTTCTTATAGAAATCAAAATGAGATAAAAGGAGATTAAATTAAAGGTATAAAATGAAAGAAATCTAACTTTGCTGTTCCTCGAAGCTAGAGTGAAGTAAGGAAAAAAATCGACTAAAACTTCATGATCCGAACAATTGACAGTGAAGTGTGTTTGTGCTGATTAATTTGCCAGAGAAACACACAGGTAGCCGGGCCCAGGGATTCAATTTGGAAATTTGAAAAGTACCGTAATGTCTATTTCGGAACAGGGCGTCAAAATCAAACCAAAATTTAGGAAAGGTAGAAAATAAGCAAAGAATGCATAAAAATTTCCATTATTTTTTTGTTCGGAACAGGGCGTCAAAATCAAACCAAAATTTAGGAAAGGTAGAAAATAAGCAAAGAATGCACGAAAATTTCCATTATTTTTTTGTTTTAGAAGCCAACAACGTTTTCTGCGCATATTACGAAGACTACAGAAATTTTCATGCATATCCTGCTGATTTTCAAAATTTTTCTATTCTTTGTCCCGATTTAGACACCCTGTTCCGAATCAAAGACATTACGGTACGTGGAGCAAAGGCCAAAATCCAGAAGGCGTGCAATGATTACGTAAAAGCAAACAGAACTCATGGTCTTGATTAAACAACCGGACCGTTTTATAGGATTACCTGTCAATTTTTTAAACTTAAGGCCAGGGGGGAGGTGTTCAAAATAATTTTTGTAAAAGGGAAAGTCGCCTATGCCCTTCGTATCAAAATTCTTATTTTTTTTCTGTTTCAATACCAAAGAAAAACGGAGCACTGAAACCATTTTACACAGGCAAGCAAGCGAACCTGTCGGAATCGTTTTCTACACATAACATAGACTTTCGATTTTCGAAGAAAAAATTTTCCCTTGTTTTAGAGTACCATCCTTTTACTATATATTTTATTTCGGGTAGAAAAATATTGATTTGAGTAAAATTATATCCCTTTACTAAAACTACTTCACATAAAATCCTTGACTTTTTATCCTATGATCCTTTCATTAACAGAACTGAGAAGAACGGAAGTGAAATTTTTGTATACGTTTTTCTGTGGGTAGGGACTGATTACGGGGTTTAATCTTGTGGAAAATTAAGTAGTTAAGCTCTTCCGTCGTTGTAATCGGGTCTTTGTCAGCATGAGGTACATCTTGAGTGGTGGCTTATGGGTCAATCTAGGTCAACTTTCCCTTTAAGATTAGGTTATGTAGCAGTAGCAGTATCAGGACGGTATTGGCAATTCCTCCCATAGGGACTACGTTTCTTCTTACTTTCCCCAACCCCATCCTCCCCATCCGCCACCACCACTGTATCCACCACCACCACCGTATCCACCACCACCACCGTATCCACCACCACCACTGTATCCACCATATCCACCGTAGTGTCGTGGAGGTCCATGGTGGTAGTGGGGTCGAGGATGGTGGTATGGGCGATGGAGGAGCTTAGGCCCAAGGACTGTACCCAAGAGGAATGCAGATTTTCCGAGGAGGAGTGCTGGAATTATTGGGTCATATGGAGAACGCTTGCTTCTGTGGTGTCCTGAAAAATTCCAAGAAATTCGCATTATTTTTTATTTTTTATTATTATTAATTTATTAATTTATTACTGCTTCTACTAACTGGATTAAGTTTCAGGAGTTATTAGTAAAAAAGGAATATAGAAAGAAACAAAAAAGCAAAAATTATTGGATCAATAACTGAAATCAAAAATCTGACGGGTTTTGAGAAAACAGAATTTATTTTTCCTATAATTTTGGATTTCAAAAAAATAATTTTACCATTCAGTACATTCCAACTGAAATACAATGTACTAATCTAAATTTTCCGCAAACATATTTTCAGATTGCTGGTTTTTCGGAATTGCAAAATTTTGAGGATCAGAAAAACATTTTCTGGATAAATTCTTAGTCTGTGTCAAATCTACCCAAAATTAATATTTAAAAAATTTGATTCTTTGCAAATTTTTTGTTTTATCTCAGTTTTTTAAATTTCAAAAATTGCAAAATTAGCAAGAATTTTGTGCCAGGGTTTGAGTGCACGAAAACTTTCTTCAGCAAGGAATTTTCAATACCTCGCAAATCCGTCTTTTTTAGTAAAAAAAAATTCAACCCCCTTGCAAATTTTTTATTTTGAAATTTTTTGCGAAATTGGTAAAATTTTCGTGAGTGGTTTTGAGTGTCAGATGGTTTTTTGAGCATGAAATTTTCAGTCGCTGTCAAAAATCTGCCCAAAGTGATTTTAATTTCCCAGGACTCACCTTGTACTTCCGTTTGCACTGGCTCAGGTGAATATTCCGGAGATTTGTCATAATCTATAAGGAAAAATAATTGAAAATCCAGAAAAAGAGGACTGGAAAAAATTCTCCAGGATTCTCAATGGAATTCCGCTTAGGGGAAAGTGTTGAATTTACCAGTATTGGTTGAGGTGACGATGACAGCAGCCAATAGCAGGCTGAGAGCTACTAGAACTCCTCTCATTTCACCTAGTTTTCACTTTCACTTGAAAAGAAATATCAAAAACCGAGGTCCTTCTACTAGCTGAGCTGTAAAAGTGTGAGTGATTGAAAGAACGAAGGGAGACACGGTCTTTATAAACGGTGGAGTTGGTGCTCTGAGGGAGTGCGTGTAGGTCGACAAATCTCTGCCACCCTCCGGGGGTAGTAATTAAAAATTCAGTTCTGAAGGAAATAAAATGTAATTCAAGGAAATCCAAAAATTGGATCAATGACTTTGAGGTGCGATGAGCAAGCGGAGCGTAATTGCTATATTATGTCACCCCCAGATGCACAGCTGCCTTTTCCCTCACGCAACCTGTCAATTCCCTTGACATGATGAGGACCCCTCCGAGGAGAATTGACAGTAAGTATGACCCCTCCCTGCCCTCTCGTCAACCCAAATAAACAGAAATACGATGAAATTTTTCTTTACTTGAATCTAGGCTGTAACCTTTGTAAATATAATTTTAATTTAACAGTTAATAACATATTTTTAATCACTGTCACTTTGGGTAATACACTGTGGTTTCCTAGCGGGGATCATAAGTAATATATTTCAGCTAAATCATGTCCACTCGGGAGGGTTCCCAAAACTGAAGCAATTATTTTCACTATTACGAAATTCCACCCCCCAAAAATTAGAACAAATTCTGAATTACTGAATTCTTAAGCTCTCATTATCATAATAATAAAGGATTGAACTTTGACACAATGGGCAATAAAAATCAAGTTTCTAAATCATGTCTTTGTGATTTTGATTTTTGAA
Source organism: Brachystomella parvula (assembly GCA_019776545.1). Taxonomy (NCBI): domain Eukaryota; kingdom Metazoa; phylum Arthropoda; class Collembola; order Poduromorpha; family Brachystomellidae; genus Brachystomella; species Brachystomella parvula. The sequence goes on along the minus strand of JABASM010001381.1, from coordinate 9,521 downwards.
ATTTTGATTGACGCCTCTGAAAAATGACATCAGATTGGGTAAAATCACAACTTTCAACTATTTTGCCCCCGTAAAATACTTTTATTGACCCCCCCCCCCCCCCTACTTTTATTGACCCCCCCCCCCCTCCACTTTGTTGTAATAGCTCAATTTGACCTAAACTAATTACTGAGTGGCGTAAAATGAGTAGCATTTTATTATGATGAAAATACTTACGTAATTTTCGCCCCTAAAAATCGTAAATCAGCTTTCAAAAAATTTTAATCATCAAATTAAAATTCTGAATTTGTTTTCTCTCCATTTTTGATTTGATTGATTGTAATTAGTGGAGAAAATAAATTTTAGAGTGAGTTGGCCAGTTAGCGTCAAAATGGGAAACGCCTACTTGAGTAGCATTTTTGCGTGATTATTTTACAAGTGCCATCATTACGATCGTACTTGAGAATTTGCATCTTTAGAAATCTGACATGTTTTTTTGAGATTTTCAAATGCAAGTGTGAATTATTGGATTGCTTACCTCCAGTTTATGCAAACTTGGTCCAGGTCAAGTTATTACGTAAGTGGGGTCAAAAGTAAGAGTAGTAGAAACCTGGTCGTGTGAATTTCTTACTTTGAATTTTACAAATAAAAATGACATAATAAAGAATCATTCTAAAATGACGCTTGTCTGATTAAATGGAATTTTCTCATGTCATTCCACATGTCCAATGTAATTCTTCAGGTTGAATTCATTGTTTTCTTGAAAATGTCAAATTCTTCGGCGAATAAGAAAGTTCCGCCTTTGCTTCTTGTAAAAAATCAAAGATTAATTTTGCAAAAAAAAAAAAAATTAGGTTAAAAGTGACAAAATAATTTTTTTGAGGAACGGAAGGAAGTGTAATATTGACAAGGGTCAGTCGTCCAAGTAATTGTTATTAAATGAGAAGCAAAGGAGGCTTTACGCACTGAATCTCACGGCGTATGGCTTTGGTCGGCTGACCTCGGTCAAAACACTTGGTGGAGAATGTTACACTCTATTATGAAATTAAATTCTAATTATCAAATTCTTCATATCAAAATTATCAAGAGCGGAAGGACGGAAGGGAGGCAGAAAGGATTTCTCAATTTTTCTTTTAAATTGACACAGTTCGACTCCTTGTCAACTTTTCTGTCGTCGTCTCTGTCCCACGTGCCAAGGCCCGAAGCCTCTCAACAAAATCCATCTCAAATATTAATCCACTTTACGAATCTGAAAACCATAAAAAGAGAGGAGATGAGATGAATTATAAAGTTTTTCTTTAGATTTTGCTCTACTTCCGGTTTAGACAAAATTCCTCATTTGAGGGGACGTGTGTCTTGAAGCTGAAAATTTCTTCTCCTAAACAAATTACCCCTATCTTATCTTCCTAATGCTCACTCATCATCCGTTCTTCCATTCCATTTGCAATGAAAGAAGAAAAAATGCGAGGGGGGAAGGGGGGGGGGCGGTATGAGGAAGATGTAGTCTTATACTAGTTTTAATTACATTTAATATTATTACAATGAAAATTCCACGGCTTCATAAGAACAGAGGATGAGAAGTACTACATGAAAAAATTTCACTTTTTTAGTTCATGCTTTAAGACTAAAAATCCTATCCTTTCGTCTTCATTAAGTAATTCTTAATCTACGATTTGAGAGAAAATTAAGAGGGAATTTTAGCCTAATTCAGATCAGCGAGGGGTGATTACATAATAAAACGTATGTTTTGTCATTCTATACTAAAAATATAGTATTTATATTGTAGGAATATATTTTATCTGCTAGATATTTTTGCGTCTTTGATTTCTGTCTACTTGTTTTTGAATATTGTAATTTGTACACTATTTTTTTTTTGTATAAAAAAAATCCTACATTTTTTACGAAAATGTTAATTTTCACACCTCAATTCCCGTTTTTATAAAGGAGGCTGGCCTAGGTGAAGTGTATTCTAATACCTGAGTGAAAGTATGGTAAATGTGTCGTGAATTTGAAGCAGCTGTCACAATGTGTGTAATGTGCTGAGATAAGAAAATGAGAAAAAATTAAGGGAGAGTTTTAGGATCTTACCTCGGGAAGTAAACGTAAAAAAAAACTCATAAATCACAGCGTAATTAACAGAAGATTATTGAAAAAACAAAAAAAGCAACAATGGTTCAGCGTTAGCCCTGAGAGTGAAATTATGGTTTGGAGCTTTGTTTGTCCTCACTCAGTTTGAGTCTTTGTCTGACAGCAAGGAATCCTCAGGCTCAGGGACAGTTTTCATTGCCAGAACCACGCCTTCCTCTGCTGGTGGATTCGAGTCTTCCTCAGAGAGATTCAAATGTGGCGAATGTGCCGGTGATGGAGAGGATGGGAGTGAAACGTTGTTCTCATTATCGGAATTAGAAACACCTAAAAATTAAATTTAACGTGAGAATTTAATTGTTGTTTATGTTTTCACGCAGAGTTTGAGGAAAGAAAATACGAATAAAATGAGGTTGAGAAAGTTTTCCTAACCTGGTGACATTGAGTCTCCATCTGATAGTTGCCCAGCGTCTCCGCGTTCCCCCTCGTCAGAGGAATCCCCATCCCCTTCCTCTTGAGGTCTCTCAGTTTTGATCGAGCCCCGTGTACAGACGTTGTTTCGAATATGACGACTCAAATCTGATTTCCTCAGGAATGCCTTTGAACAATTGTCGCAGCCGTGTCGCTCTGGTTTAGCGTCTTCCTCAGTTTCTCCATTGTGAGCTCTAATGTGACGCTGGAGGGCGTGGGCCTGCTTGAAGATTTTGTCGCAGTCTTCCACGGGACAAGAGTAGATTTTCTCTACGTCATGCGTATGCATATGTGAGTTTAATTTCGACTTAAGTGGGAACACTTTGTGGCATAGTGGACAAATGTGATCCTCTTCGTGGACTACCATGTGCCTGAATTGAAAAAAAAGAAGTTAAAAGAAACACAAAAGAAAAAGAAAACTTTGTTGAGTTTTCGTAAATGGGAAATTTTTTAAGTCAAATTGAGCTTACTTGGTAAGACATTTTTCGTATCGGAATTTCTGAGGGCAACGTGGACACTTGAGCGGCTTCTCATTCTCATGCGTGCGGTAATGTAGGGTGAGATGGGCCATTTTCTGAAAGCCCTTTCCACAGTATTGACACCAATGGGGTTTTGCAGCTCTCTCAGCTTCTTGTGCTTCTTTCGGTATGCAGAAATGGTTCTCAAAAACGTCCTGCCGGTAGAAAGTGAGATCGCAGGTAGCGCAGATGGTGGGCTTCACACCCTCATGCTCCGAGAGCACGTGATTATCCAGCATCCACGAATAAACGAAGGGCTTACTACAGATGGTACAAGTGGTACGAGACGTTGTGTCCATATGAGTCTTCATGTGTTTGATGAGACGACACTCGAACTTGAAAACCCTGTCACAGTCTAAACACTGGTAGTCATCTTCTCGAGTTTGAGAAGGGCGACGTCGGATTCTCTTTCTTGGAGCCCCGTCGAGAGCCAAAGATATTCTCTCACGCATTCGACCACGGTCAACGGCTCCTGTACTTGTGGTACCCTTGGGGCCAGATGATTTTACCTTGCGTTTTGGTTTTGGTCCTTTGTAGTCCTCGTCTTCTTCGTCGTCACCTGGACAAGAGGAAAAAAAATGAATTTGATTTGGTCAAAATTATTTGTCTTTAGACATACCATTCTTAGCACTGGAAGTCTTGCGCTTCTTTCTCCCTCTTGCACTGGATGGGGTTTTGGTGACCCGTTTCTTTGTTCCATTTGGTGTGATATACTCCGCGTCGTCATCGTCATCGGCAGGCTCATCATCCTCATCCTCACTCATCCCAAAATCAGGCTTGTATTTCTTCTCAACTTTTTCAGCTGCAGCCTCAGAATCGGAATCTTCGTTACTTTCATCGTCATTGCTAGAAGGGCTTTCAGCTAAAAAATCTCGTCTCCCAGCATGCCATTTCTGTAACAGAGACATCAGAAATCAATCAGAAATGGCGCTATTGAATTCTGCTTAATATGACTCACCTCAGCTTTAGCAACTATTTTGCAAATGTTAGCAGATGACCGGGAGAGCTGCATCAGTTCCACGTAGGACTTGTACAAATTAGCAAGAACGGTTGCACAGGAGGGGCACATCACTAAGTTCTTTGTTGTAAATGTTGGAAAATACTGGCTACTCTCCTCAGAAATATCAAAGATCGCTGTGAGAGCTTCAAGAACAGAGAAAGTCCGCTTATTGGTCTCTGAAAATGATAACATGAACTCGGCCACTTTCGTTGTACCATTTCCAAGCGGTGTCTCACCTAAGAATTAGAATAACACGTTAATTAACGATTGATTCGCCCAGCGTTTGAGTAAGCTCTTACAATTGAGACAAGAGTCGAGCCGATGGGCGGTTGAGCTACTACCCTTTCCATTCTCTGTTTTCACCTTCGTCTTCGGTTCAGCCTTCTTCTTCGAACGTGAACTCATTTTGGGTGACACCGGCTTAGGACAATACGACTGACGATTAGTTCTTCGAGGTTGTTCCGCCCCAGTCTGAAAGAAATAGAAAGAGCATTAGTCATGTGGATGATTAATGTAAGTACAATAGGCTGTAGAGTACAGGATGACGCTAAGGCTTGACGACAACAATTACGACGCGGATGCATGTAACCCATCTCCGATTCCGACCTTTTCCAGTGATTGTTGACTTGGATGGTACAGACGCTTAGGGCTTCATAGAAAAGATACCGGAAGCAGTGGTAAGACGTATAGACAATAGGAATGTTTATAGTCAATAGGAGAAATGGGAAGAGCTATATCCGAATCAACAAGGAAATCAAGGGCTCGAGTCTGTTCCTTCGTTTTCAGGTAACAATGCTCATTCTTACCTAAAACAAGCGGGGAAGTTGTATCTTGTGTCAAGGTAGCGTTGCACGGATGACTCGTTGCTATTGTTGTATTGTTAACTCAATTGTTAATTGACTCAGCGCAGAGAATAAAATCTTCCCTTTTTTGCCTCGCCTTCTTGTTCTTCATTTTTTTCCCTCGGCTTCTTCATGGGAGAGCCGAAGAGCATAGCCGCTTCTCCATCACTGTTGTTCCATCGACTCGTCCATTTTTCTGCGGTCGCGGACAGATGCAGGCTGACGAAAGTTAAAACGGCCTTGTCCGTAAACATGTCTGATTTCGTTCAAAAAAGTTCATTGAAAAAGCGAATTGATCAAAGATGATTAACTTCCAAAACTAACTTATTACCTTGAAAGAATATGAGGCTCACGCTATACTTAGCGGCAGTTGATGAAAGTTTTATATAAAATCAGGAGAGCTACGGGGAACAATCCCGCAGGTAATTTTTCCGTTCTTTGCGTTCGTGCAAGCACAATATAACCTTTAACAAGGGTAGAGTACAATAAATAAATAAAGTAAATAAATAAATAAAAATATATGGATAGCTGCAATTAATTTCACGATATTTTTCGAATGTATCATCCCCAGAAGAACTAGGTTTAGGTTGGCTTGCTAAATCTAGTTCTTCTGTGGCAGGCCACGAATGCTGTACAACTCAAATCCAAGCCGACAAAGGGGAAGGACAGGGCGTTTTTGTGTAAGGCTTTAAGGCAATGTTCCAGTAATACATTTGACCTCTAGCAATCGGCATTTTAAATGTGCACATTATAGCGGCTAAAAAAAAATTATTAAAAAAAAAATTATAGGATGTTGCGGCAATTCCTATCCCTGGTCGGCAATAATGGACCTGGACATAACATAATTTTTTAGCATGGGAGTCCCAGCCCATAGAATCATCTAGCTTAGGATATAGGCCACTATGCCCATATCCATCATAAGGAACAGGGTTAAAAAAGCCCAAAGTCCAACAGACAACACTTCTATCAAGTACTTGCCGCTTTCGTAGGTTCGTATATGCAAAACTTTGCAATACCCCTTTCCAAATTCTCACTTTTTTTTACAAAAACCAGCAAATTAACAAACAAAACTAAGAGAAAATCTCTGATTTTTGATTTTTTAGCCGAAAGTTCACCCCCAAGTAGTTTTCTTGCATTCCAAGCATTTTTCTGAACTTCGTCTGCGGTTTGCTCTAAGTTGATGCGTGGAATTGGGTAGAATTTTAGCCTGGTTCTGCGCTTGAGGGGAGTGTGAGGGAGAGAAATCACTTTTCTTTTCATTCATTTTTACTGGCGTTTTTCCCTGCTGAAAAATATGCATAGCATAGACGCATCTTCACTAGGAAGATCATCGTCAGGTTATTGTTATTTTTACACCACCACCGGTACACCGGGAAGTGAACAATATTTTGATCTCTACAGCTGACTGACCACCCACGAGGAGATAACCTGTGGACGATTAATTAAGGTAAATCTAAAATCGATGCTTTATTTTCCCTTGGCATATCTCATTTTTCTGAACTTCGTCTGCGGTTTGCTCTAAGTTGATGCGTGGAATTGGGTAGAATTTTAGCCTGGTTCTGCGCTTGAGGGGAGTGTGAGGGAGAGAGATCACTTTTCTTTTCATTCATTTTTACTGGCGTTTTTCCCTGCTGAAAAATATGCATAGCATACACGCATCTTCACTACCACTACCACTAGGAAGATCATCGTCAGGTTTGTTATTTTTACACCACCACCGGTACACCGGGAAGTGAACAATATTTTGATCTCTACAGCTGACTGACCACCCACGAGGAGATAACCTGTGGACGATTAATTAAGGTAAATCTAAAATTGATGCTTTATTTTCCCTTGGCATATCTGGATTTCTGTATTCTCCATTTTCTGTTTCAGGTCCAGCGGTCACGTCGTGTCGCTGCTGGAAATCTTTGAAGTTCGCGTTCAAGCAGTCAGCTCTCCTTCAATTGACAATGTCAACAGGCTCGGAAGCTATTAACACCTCCCACCTACTAGTCATCATAATTGACTCGAGTCCAGCTCAACAGTACATTCAAGATGACCCAGGTGCATTGTTCAAAGTTGTAGATGCCTTAGTTGCCTTTGGAAATGCTCACGTCCTCCTCAAAAGTGGCAACCAAGTCGCCTTCTACGCATCCACAATTACCGACAGGTAACTTTGCTAAGAGTTAAGTCTGAAGGTGTGAGAGTTAATTCTATCGATTCCATTCTTGCAGCCACATGTTATATCCGATTGAGAAGTGGGCAGACGATTCTTCGCAGCCTCTTCACCAGGTGGACGGTCAGTACGAGCAGTTCTTGGCTCTTGAGCTTCTCATTCGGCGTAACATGAAAGTAATTACGGGTGCCAAGGGGTTCGTCCCTTCAAAGATCTCTAACGAAGAAGGACTGAGTACATGTCTTGCAAGTACTTTACTCAAGGCTCTTGCGTACATCAACTTGTAAGATAAAGTTGTCAGGTCGTTGCGTCAAGGTATTACTGTTTCTTTTTTGATTTTCTAGAAAGGAGAAGAAATTGGCGGCGGATGAAAAGCTGTGTTCAAGGATTTTAATTGTGTCCGGCAGCTGCGAGTCTACGGCTCAGTACATGGCATTCATCAATGCGTTCTTTGCTGCACAGAAGCAAGGGATTACAATCGATGCTTGTGTATTGGGCTCCTATGCTACGCTACTCAATCAAGGTGCAGATATTACCGGCGGGATTTACTTCAAACCTCCTGGTGGTCACGTTGGGCTTCTCCAGCATCTTCTCGTAAGTTAAAGCAGCGCAATTAATTAGTACCAGGTAAACCGCTGCTACTGAACTTCGGCTTTCTGTTTTTAGTGGGTGTTCCTACCGGACGTTTCTATCCGAAAGAAACTGACGCTTCCTCCAGCAGAACCAGTAGATTACCGTGCTGCTTGCTTTTGTCATCAGAAATTAATTTCCGAAGGATTTGTATGCAGCGTCTGCTTATCTAGTAAGAATGCATTTCTAAATTCTGCAAATTCTAAATATGAGCAGTACAATTAATTTGCTGTCTATTTTATAGTATTTTGCCGGTTCACTCCACTTTGCACCACATGCGGGTAAGTTTCTCATTTTTCTCAATCATCGAATTTGTAGTTTTCAACCTAGTGCAAAACTGGTTTTCTACCTGTTTGAAGAAGAAAGACAAGCTTTTTCTGGGGAAAGTATCAGCTTTCTACTCATCTATAATAATTGGGATCACTTTCCCCAGAGGATGCTTGATTTTCCTGCCCCTAAAAAAAGAAAGATGGAACGATGCCTTTTTCAGCTTCAGTTCGTCTTTTCCTATCGTTTAAAGCGTAGGGTTCTTCTTTGTTCCTCCGTGTTTTAAGAAGTGGTAAACCTCAGGTGCTTTCGCTGGCGTGTCTTCCCAACCGAGCGCATCCCGTTTGGGCGCCTTCAAATTTTTTCCGTTTGAGCGCCCCTATTTTTAGTTCATCTGTGGTAGTCAAATTATTCAAATTGTTATTCTCCGACAAGTGTGAATGACTCATCCGCTGCTTTTCCAATATTTTCCTATTGTTTTGCTACTTTCCGCCGGACATCATGTTTGAATTGTTAGGTTTTTTTTTTGCGGATTTCGTAGCCAACGGATTACCTCTTAAAAAAAAGGTTCTAAGAAAAGTGCAATCAGAATTATCTGCTCTAACTGGAAGCTCATCATAGACACTACAAATATTTATTTGACGGCGTTTACATAGTAGGCTATTTAGGAGGCTGACAGTCTCCAAACGCTAAAATCCCGTTCTCTTATTTTTCTAGTGCAACTTTCAAGCTTCCAGGCTTACCACCTCCTCCAGTCAGATCTCGTCCATTGACACCCGGCAAATTGCAGAACAATGGGAACAAGTAAATTCTGCGTAATCTTTATCTAAGTTTTTTTATGACATTTGATAGCTTAATCAGACAACGATTAAAATCCATTCCGATTAAATCCACTTAGTACTCATTTGGATAATGAGGAATCCCGAAAAACTCTTCATCAACCACGGTCAAATTAGTGGTTCTGATCGTTTTGTCCACAGCAGGATTGTATAAGGATTTCGATAAAACCTAGGAAAAATGAAGACCCAAATTCTGAGCTCGCTGGGGTTGCTTCTTCTATTCAGTGCAGTTAGGTCTCTTACAATTGACGAAGCCTGTGACCATACGACCACCTGTGACAAGTCGGCCGGGCTCATCTGTTCCTTGGAATCCTGGAAGTGTGTCTGTGGCTCTGGCTCACTAACAGACTCAGTCTCCTACAAGCTCCAATGGAACGCTGAAATGAAGAAATGCGCTGGGGTTGAAGGCTCAGCTTGTATTGGGACTCCTGAGACCCTGGACAAACTTCCCAAAGACGTCAAGCCTGTTGAGTGTGGGTCTGAACTGATTTGCACACAGCTAGCAGATTCCCCACCTGGGGCTGGATCGTGCACCAAGGAAACCGAAGCTTCATCCGGAATTTCAATTTTTGCATCGGTGACAATCGTCATCCTATCTGCAGTACTCGGAATTACGACTTCCAGGTTTTGAGATTAAAGTTAATTTTAACTGATTTATTGACAAATCCCATACATAAAAAAATGTACAAAGCTATGGTATGCGTAATAGGCAGCAAAGTTTATTAAGTACTC
>JABASM010001380.1:0-14911 GCA_019776545.1 Brachystomella parvula | reverse complement strand
ATATCAAAAAACTCTCCAGTCCCGGTACTTCGTTAGGAAAGTGTACCTAAAGTTTGGTATTTTCCCCATGCTCTTTCTACAGTAAACAAAGCCTATACCACGTCCTTAATTAAGAAAGTGATTGGAAGTTGGAAGTGTTGAGTTTGAAGTATTTGGTTTCTCTGATTGAGCTTGCTCTGCCCTCCTCCGCCTAATTAACCTCCGAAAAGACTCATTTCCATTTCAATGGAATTCCATTATTTATTTCTCCTCAAGTACCACTGCTCCTTTCTCCACTTTCTCCGACTCCCTCAACCGCATCTTCTCCTACTCTTTTTCTAATAAGGGCCTCTCTTATTCACCTCTGATTGACAGACTCATCAGCCCCACTCACCCACCCTCTCTCTCCAGTCCACAGACTTTTAGGACAGTCCCTCCAATCCCACTCAAAAAACTTTATGAAAAAGTGAGGGAGACAGGTCGTGACATCACAACTCAAATTCAATTAAAACTTTACAACACTTTCAAATGGATCGGATTGACAGGGTAACCAGAAAAGTCAAAATTTTAAAATTCCAGAAGCAGCTTACAGGGAAACTTGTAGACATGATACGAAATTCTTGCATTTAATTCAGGAATAAACCGTTCAAGACGGATGTATGGAATAGCGCGAGTGTACCGGGTATACCGGGTGTATATACGTGGTATACCGGGTGTATATGGGGTATACCGAGTATAACGGATGCATCCTGGGTATATGGGGTGAAGCGGGTGTATATGGGTGTATACCGGATGTATACGGGGGTATACCGGGCGTACCTGTCCTCATTTATGAGTAATTTACTCATTTAAGAGTAATTTACTCATTTATGAGTAATTTACTCATTTATGAGTAATTTACTCATCTAAGAGTCGGACGGGGTGTATACGGGGTGTATACGGGTGTCCAGCATGTGCACCATATGCACATATGGGCAAAAAATCGAAATTTTTCAAAACTTGACCGATCGCTCTGAAAAAGAATAGGGATCATCTGGGTACTGTAAAGAACTCTCACACCAAAAATGATGTCAATCCGATCATCCGTTCGTGAGTTATCGCGAGACGGGACGTCCGGACGGACGTCCGGACTAACATTTGATTCGCATGAATAGCTCATCCGACTTAGTCCCTTCTTCAGGCGCGGACTCAGGGGTGAACATAAAATTGAGTGGGGACGGTTAGAGGTGAGTCCTTTTCGCTGTCCAGGTTTTTCCCTCTGGAAATCGAGAAGACTGAAAAGATTTGGGTCTGGGTTTCCAGTTTGAAATCCTTCTTCCTTCTTGTTTTGAATTTCTGAGAAAGAAAAGACTGTGAGTCGTGGTTTGAGTACTTTTAGAAAAAGTTGAGTGGAATTGACATAAAGTAGAGTAGTTGATGATTCCTGGATTTGAATTTTCTTCCCTCGTTTTCTCTTACCACAAATGAGGGAAAGTGGGGAGGGGAGAAAGTCGTAAAGAATTCTTTCTAAAAATCATAAAAACTGGGAAAGGAGAAAGTAAAGTTCTTGCCTGAAATTCCATCGATTTCCACTAATGGAGAAGTAGAAGGGAAGGGGGGGGGGGGTTGAGTTCAAAGGAGTTGAATTTGGGGAAATGATTGGTGGAAACGTTAGGAAGAAAGTAATGAGCTTATCCTCTTTTCTTCTTTCCCCGATTACGGCTCAAAGGTCACCAGAAAGAAAGAGCTGAATGAGCTTGAAACTCTGGATTTATTTCTCCCACCTCAATCCCCCACACTCTCAATGTACACCCATTATTCTCATAGAGAAAATCCAGTGGATTCCTATTCATTAATTCAGAGCACTGCCCTTCTTACATCATAAAACTAACATTTTCTCATCGGATAAAGAATAATGCTTCAACTGATTTATTTTTAGAACCCTGGAATAAATTTCGTTTACAAGGGAGGCTTGAGACTTCTCCCACGCCGATTCCCGTCATTTCCACACGCTTTAATCTAAAGTATGAGAAAACGAGATTCTGAAATCCATGGGAATCTCATCAGTTTTTAAGGACACCCTTTACGTTTTTTAATTATTAGATACTCCCTTATGGGCAGATCCGGAAACCAGGTTTTTTGAGGGAAGCCCATCATTCGAATAAGTGGACAAGGGCTATTCAATTCCAAAGTCTTTGACCTTCGAAGAGCGCCAAACGGAAAAGGTCAACGTAAAAAATTTGGAGATACTGCGGAGTATTACTTGTCCCTCATTGAAATCCAGGAAGGGCGCAGACGCAGAAACCCGCCTTCCGTTTCTTAATTTCTTCCAAAGACTTTCTCCGTCTAGTTTTTTTTGAAGAAAAGAAGAGTAGGATGGAAATAAATGAGAAATGGGTGTAGTTTTCTTGAAAGTCCTCAGGTGTTGGAGTAATGGAGAGAAATAGGGGAGTGAGAAGGGATGAATCCCAGGTGGCCGAAGTGGAAGAGAAGCCTTGGTCTGGGCAGTCTGTTAATAATCCTGTCGGGGTGTGGTAGGTAGCGAGGATTGGATTTAACATTGGATTTAACATTGGATTTCTTCCTCTTTTTTTTCTTCCTTCCTTCCCTTGGATTTGAAATCCACGAGGAGAGAGAGGGAGAGTAATGGGAAAGTTGTTGGGAAAAGTGAATTCTCGAGTGGCCCATAAGCAACGGCCCGAATCGACAGGCAGAGAACCTCGGAATGCTTTTTGTCCTCTCAACCGGAACGCCTAAACCACCACCATTACCAAAGAAATAGAAAAATACAAAAAGCTCATTCCGGAATCCTCCACGTTTCTCAAAATCTCGCTTCACTAACACTCTCCCTTCCTCATTCCTTCTTCAGCCTAAGCTCAGCCACGTTTTTTTTTAAAAAAAAAATAACTCAACTAGCAAGGGAACTTTTCTTCACTTTCAAGGCGAACACAAATAATTTCCAAATATACCCCAATATAAAACAGCACTCTTTTATTTCACTTTCACTTTCACAAGAAACACAGGATTTGAGATTATAGGTAAAAAATTTCGCCAAGTTCTCGGCCGCTTGGCAATTCTTCTCAATATTCTTCTCAAATAAGGTCCTGAGCAGCACAGAATCCAGCTTTCAGTTTAATTTTAAAAGCCCTTAGCGAATTTAACGTGAAAAAAATGGGAAGATTAAGAGTTGAAAAATGATTGTGGTGTGGATTTTAAAGAAGCTGATTAGGGTTTTAATGGCTCCCACTTAATGGATTCGGAATAAAAAGAGAGATTTCGAATTAGAGAGTGAGTGAAAGGGAATCAAGGAAAAGTTTGCGGTGATTTTGGAGAAAGTTTCTACTTTCCTCTCCGAAATCCCATTTGTCTCAATCCACTTTCTCTCTCACTTACATTTTCGAATCTTGAGACGAGATTGGATTTTAATTCTTTCCAATGTCACCTGTCTCTCTCCACTAAATCAAATTGGAATTCTCTTTACTGGCAAACTCATCCTACTTTCTCTTTCTACTCCAATTACATTTCACGAAATCTCAACAGAAAAGTATATAAAAAAAAAAAGGTTATACGAATATATGCTCCCGTGTTTCCACGTTTTATCTTTTAGTAACAGCTTGATTTTTCTTAGTAGTAACGTTTCCTCCTCTCTTTGGAATTTTGAAAACGGAAAAAAGTACGCAGATTCAACCTTTTTTTTTGGAATCAAATAATTTTCAGAATTCTGAAACAGTTGGAATTTCAAACTTGCTCATTTATTTACTCGATTTGCCAGAGCGCGGGATTTCTCTATTTGGAAGTTGTGTTTACAAAACTTATTGCAGGAACTTTTTTTTTTTTGAAGAATTGAAAAGCTTAAAAATTCTCGGATTGTAAAGTAAAATTTTCTTTCCACTTTCTTCCCCTTGTCTACCTAAAAGCTATACTTTTATTTCCCTTTCCCAGAGCTTTCTTTATCATAACCTCGTGTTTGAATTTTCTAAATTCTCGTAGAAGGTATCCTTCATCTCTGAATCTTTTGAAAACGTAGAATGACTTTCCGTCTAATCTTGTGAATATTGAAGAGATTTCCTTGCTAACTTTCTCATTCTCATTTTCTTTTGTTTTGAAGAAAGTTGAGGAATTTGAATTATTAATCACCTGAGTCCCTGCCTCTCCCCTTCTCTCTTGGAATATGAGAAACGTATCATGTAAATCATGGATGGGAATAGGAAAGGTGGGACTCTGAGACTTTAATGAGATTTCTCTAATATTAGGAGGAGTATTCCTCAATTAATTATTACCGTAATTTCATCTACTCAACAAGAGGATTCTAAAAATGTTTTTTTTTTAAATTTTATTTCCAGGTCCTTGGCCCAAATGGATTTCTGAGAGGACAGAAGGAAGAGAAGTGAAAGTGAGAAATGGAGTCTGGGAGACTGAGGGTCAAAGCCCATCTCACTCTACTTCTTCTTCTTTCCATTCCCCAGCCAGGACTCCCTTTCTACACATGTAACTATCATTCTCCATTCCCTCCACTTTCACTCACTCAATCAATCAACCAACGCGAGGGGAAACAGGAGAGAATTCCTTCAAAAAATTCCCTCAATTTTCTTCAGCTATTAAAATTCCTGCTAATATTATCCAAAACCAGGGGAACATGCGCTAGCTTCTATTCTTACTTTGTTTTTTCCAATAAAAAAAATATCAAGCCATGGAAAACATCTGTCAGTTTTATTTATAAAGTAATTTGCCCTCCTCGCAAGGGAACGCTTAAGCATCCCACACTTTCCATTCTTCCATTCCAAAATATAACCCCAGCTGATGAGGAAATAAGATGCCAATATTCGCTCAATTTTATTTTTTTTTTTCAAATTTTCCAAATCTGATGCAGTAGTACAATTTTCTAGGCTGGTTACAGACTGGAATTTTATTCATGAATAGTTCTTTTTTCAACTTGATGTTTTTGGTCCCAAATTCCGAATGTATTTTGCAAGATCCAGAAAAAATAATTCAAAATGGATGGGCTAGACACGCTGAAAAAAAGAAGGTTTAAAGTATGCCTAGCCAAACCCCTACGCGCTTCAGCAAAATGTGAAAATCAGAGTAACCAGCTTTTCACACCTACCATCGCCTCCCATTCCAATCTTTTCCTTAATTTAGCTCACTCATATTCTTCTGTACATTTGAGGTGAGAGTGCGGGCATGCGGCATTCCTCAAAAAAAGAAGAAAAAAGAGCGGGTAAATTTTAGCGAAACTAAAATGCTTGCTAACTGAAGTGTAGCATGTTATTTCCGCATCGTTCAGTGTAGCTACTTCCCGAAACGCGGCTGGAATTTTCTTTAAAAAAAAAGTTGTGTGAAAACTTCAAGGGCACACTTCCGTACAGTTTTTGAGGCCCGGGCAGTTTTAATTTAACTCTAGATATTTTCGTGAAGTGAATAAAGTAGGGTTAATTTCTATTTAGTATTTAGGGGGATTTTCCTCATGTCAATCTTCTGCGTTGGTGGCATGGCTTGGTTCTGGTCCTTCCGCCTCTTCCCTCACTTTCCCCTTTCACCCTCCTCATAATTTTTCTAACAAGGTTTCTTCCTGTCACAATCTGAAAACTATTTGAAACTCTGTAATTTCCGTACGTGTTTCTTGGTTCCTTGACAGCGGAGTGCTCGGGGCCCCTCGGGATGGAGTCACTGGAAATAAGGGACGATGAGCTCTCAGCCTCCTCTTCTTTTGACACCGGGAATGTCGGACCACAGAATGCCAGGTAAGGAACCAAGCCAATTACCCAAACATCTCTCACTCTCCTACCACCCACTCCCTCTTTCTAAACTTAACGTCTTCCTCACCGACTCAGTCCACCATTTTTTAATACCTAAACACCCACCATCCCCCAAAGAAAACCCAGCGGCCAAATCGGTATCGGTTCTGGTGTCCCCCAATTATCTCCAAAACAAAAATCTCCATTCCGAAATTCTCCACTAAAAAATCTCCAAGCCAAAAATCTCCAATGACCAAAAATGACCTTTGACCCCAAATTGGTCAACAGAGGTCGCATTCCTGATTAGAGTGTGAAGTGACCTTGGGGAGCCTGTTTGACGCTGAGCTCAAAAATCTTGAACCAATGACAAGATGGATCAACATGAAAGATTTTTGAATTGAGCCCCAAAAAAGCTTTCCAGTGGGACCTGAGACGTTCTTAAGTAGAAGTTGAACTGCGGCCTTCTTGGGGTCAAAGGTTATACTCTACTGAGCTGAACAAAAACTCTCTGAACTATGATTCTGGAAAACTTAAATAAGTAAATAGCATAAAAAATGGATGTTAGGAGAGGGATTATGGTACTGAAAGCCGATATCGGTTCTATATAAATGGCATTACATTTTTGAAGTTTTAGACTTTTAAAAATACCGGCTGAGGATTGGTAGTCGGTCTGTTTAAGTTTGATTATTTTCCGTGGCTGATAATGAGGAGAGGGTGAGTAGGGATTCCGTTAGAAATTTGAAGCACAGCTGGGTCCAGGCTGTTCGTGTACTGAGTGATGGGGAAGTGCTTGGCTGTTTGTGGTCGGAGTGCCTAATTAGTGTGATTAATTGGAAGGAGCCTTTGTCACTGGTTTCCCTTAAGAAAAGAATGGGTGGAGGGATTGGAGAGTGAGGAATTGAATTACAAAGGGAAATTAGGGGTAAATTTGAGGAGGAGATGAGCCTATTCTCTTCCGACATGAGAATACTCCATGGAAATTATATGCTCCTTCAACAGGCGAGGAAAGGAAAAGTTCCATTGTTTACAAAACCAAGGAACAAGAGCCGAGATCCATTTCATATCAAGCACTTTCCTGGCTAATCCTCCCTTTCTCCCTCTTTCTCCTCTATCTCCAACACCACCACCTCACAAATCCATACAAATTCAATTTCAAATCCGCCTTCCCTCAAACAAGCCTCAAAACTAGAATAACAAAAGGAACAACTCAAAACTTTATCTCGAATTCATCCTAAACCAGGATTTACCAAGGCTTGGATTTACTCTACCCAACAGCCAGAATCCTTTTAAAATCCAAAGAAAATTGAAGAAATTCCCCATCTCCCTTTTCTCTACACTCCTTGAAGAAATTCCCTATTTTCCTAATTCCCGCGCATTAAAAACCCCCGGATCCGCCCCTATAATTTTTAATTTACTTTTGTTTTTACAAATCAGTATTTCTTCTATCTTCAACATTTACCATGTCAAAGATTTTTTTCCGAAGATTTTAAAAATTTCGGGTGGCAAAAGTTATAAACCTCTGAAAAGGATGTGGCTTTCCATTCTCATTTCTAATACCTTCGAACACTTGTTTCTGAGTTTCCGAGGCAAAACAAAAACGAAAGAAAGCGAAGAGGCCAGGAACCTAACAAGGGAACATGTAATTCTCAAAAACTGATTAAAACCCTGAAAACTTTGAGGAAAAACAGGATAGTGAGTTTCACTTGGCACATTGACGCTCTTTGGATATTTTGATCATCTTTGTTACTCCTCTTTTGTTTTTGGACTATAGATATATCCTTATATTATATTTTAACATCCAAGGTTTGAAATCTAAAAGGGCAGAGAAAAATCGAGTTTTTTGAGAGTGTTGAAAATGGAGTTTCGGAAGTTCTCTAGCAAAGGAAAATACAATTAAGGTTGTGTAAGCACTAAGAATTTTTTTTAAAACTTGTTCGAGACTGTTATCAGAAGAGTATGTAGAAGGAATGAGGAAAATAGAGAACTGAGGGATTGGAGGCGGTAGACCTCGAAACGTTCCCTTGTGAGTAAAGCCGCCGGGAAAGTTTTCTCTGGTCTGTTTGACTTATGTTGGATCACTGTATGGGAGGATTTAATTTCAATTTTGAAATTCTTTATTTGGTATTTTGGATGAAAGATAGTTGGCCTTTGTTGTTTGGTATAATGGGATTTCCTCCGTAGGTCTAGGCCTAGCGTAGGTTGAGGGAGTTGAGGCCCATTGACCCATTCTCCCTCTTCTCAGCAGGTACGCCATTCACCCCAGTCTCACTCCATTTGGCTCCATTTCATTTAGCAGTAGGGCCAGAGTCTACATTTTCTATTTTTCCAATTTCCTTTAATCCAATTGAGGAAATCCTGGGTGAGTGAGGACAGTGGTAAAGTCATCCCCTCTATTCTTTTCTACTCTGTTTGTTTTGATCCTCTGAGGAGGGTAAACGGAGACTCACTCTCAAATTAATTCTCATCTTCCCTATCAGATTTCCCTCTTTTTCCATCAACACTTTTCTCTTTCATCTCTCCTTCTCAAAGCAGGGAACCTACACAATAGATAAGACCAGGAGGAGAATATTTATTAAAAACAGTCTCCTTTATTCTCCTTTATTCTCCTTTATTCCTAAAAAGATGGAGGGATCAAGGAAAAACCCTGAGGCAGGCTCAAATTCACTTCCAAGTAATGTTTTATATCCGCGTAGTCACTTCGCAGAGCCTCAAGCTTCAGAAGATGTACTCGCTTGAATTCTGTGAACAGATAAAGCAAAGATTTATTCTGTAGTATACACTTATTATTTATTAAAAACAGTCTCCTTTATTCTCCTTTATTCTCCTTTATTCCTAAAAAGATGGAGGGATCAAGGAAAAACCCTGAGGCAGGCTCAAATTCACTTATATCTCCCATACGAGGGACTAGTCAAGAAAATTCATCCCTCATCACCTCATCATATCTCAAATACCCAGGGAGAAAGTCTTTTTTCTCCAAACCTTCACAAGGGAACTGCTTTTAGTCTCAGAAACCGCTTCCCTTCGTTTTCATATTTATTATCACAGCAGACCTCCCCAGTCTCATAACTCTCCTTTCTATTCCAAGTTCACGAACTTTTGGATTTTTTTTAAATTTTCGTGGCGACGTCTTTTCTGGGAAAAAATTGGATATTTTCAGACACCTAAAACAGGCTATTTTTTTTTCAGCCTAGAAATACTTTACGAGCAAAAATTTTAGCCGATAGGACTTTCGGCCCGTGCCGTTGTTAGATGTTTCTTTGAGGCGTAGTCGTTTACTTTCCATAAATTCCAACCTGGTGGAATTAAGTCTCGAGCATGAATAACGTCGAGAAAAGTTATTTGCTCCAGGTTTATTAGGACTTTCTCGGATTTCCGCTCCCTAACAATTTTAGTCGACTTGTTTTTTTTTACCTTTTTGCTTGGAAACATTCGGGGGAGTAGTGCCTGTTGGCTTCTGCTTAATTACTTTTTCTCCTAGCTAGTGAGAAATTCCCTGCAATGACGGAACTTGGTTGATATGTGGAATGGGGATGTTGGCATGGGGAATAGAAATAGAAGTTAAATGACCTTCAAGTCCTTGAGTATCCTTTAATCTGAACTTCAGTCGACCTGGCATACCCCCTTCACCCCGACAAACCTCTCCTCAAAATTCAAATTTTTTCAAATTTCTACTATTCTTGAGAACTGGAGTTTGAAAACCCGGTCTAGAAATTCAATTGAGATTCTTGGGCTGCTTTCTAAAACTATTTCTAAGAACATCTACGAAAGAAAAGTTGATGATATTAGAAATGCTAAAGCTCGGCTTTCGGGCCGTACGTATGGATATTAGAGAAATCAAGTTGAGGCAGGTAGTAATGTTCCCTTCCCTGAAAAAAATTTCCACTATTCTTTTTCTTGAACTTGATTCAGTTGAGAATTAAAGGAAAATGGAAAAGTTCCAAGGACAAAGCCATCATGATTTCTATGCTTTTTATTGTTTTTGCCGGTGGCCGGTGAAGCCTGGGCGTTTGAGGATTAAGAACTTATGTTCTGTGGTTCTGAGGAAATATAAATTCTGTTGATAAACGTAAGGTTGTTGGGGATAGGAAATTGTGTTCTGAATGGGGGTGAGGTTCTGTTCTTGGTTTAATTGAATAAGTTGACTAAGTTTCCTTTCCTAAATTAATTAGAGCTCGGAAGTGAAGAAAGGAGTCTGACACTTTGAATTAAGGAGCTCCTACTCTGAAAACGGAAGAAAACTTTCATCCACATCTTCTCTTCTATAAATAGTTGAGAAAGAGTCCTTTGTCTACTCATCCCTTTCCCCCCAAGTCAAGTATGGATAATGAGAGTGATAAAATGGTAAAAGTTAGACTACTAGGGAATCCATCCCATTATTCAACATCTTCCCGAATCCTCTCCTTGATAAAAATCTACTCTTTCTCTATTTACAGGCTGAGGCAGGAGAGACAAGGCGGTGCCTGGTGCCCAAAGAATCAAGTCACTTCAGATGCCGAAGAATGGATAGAGGTAACTCAAAAATAAGGAATTATCTACTATCCCTTTTCCCTTCTCTAGAAATCAAAATCTCTACAAGTCTCTTCCTCACCAGAAACACCTAATCCGAAGCTATGAAATTTAGTATAAAATAATTAAAGGCAAACTATAAAAGGAATGACCAATAGTTTTACCAATGACCAAAAATAGCGTATTCCTGAAACTGGTGTTGATGGTAGTCGAGTATGTCCACTGCAGCTCTGCCAAGTTTCAACCACATCCGCCCTGCCTTCTCTCTTTCAAACGCCGAATGCAAAGAGTAGTCTCCTCGTCTTTCATACCTGCGCTTCCTTTAAAATGAAGTAGGGAAGATCCTTGGATGGATTTCAATTAAACCTTGCTGGCAGTACATCCAACCATACTTACTCCTCACCAAATGTCACTTGACCACACGGATTCGGACAAAGGATACGTCAACCGTAGGTTCTTGGTCTTCTCATTCTAAAAATATACCGTACTTGACCCTTCTGACCTAAAACATGGCCGCTAGAAGTCGGAAAGTGTTATGCGGAGCATAAGTATGATATACAGTCCTAGAACCAGGAGACCAAGTACGTTCCATTCAAGTATCATTTCTCCGGATCCATGAGACCAAGTCACTTACCTTTGGTCACCCCCAAAGGTCACAAAAGGTCAACGCCCCACCAAACGCCCTCTACAAAAGTTCGAGGTACTCTGAGTACTAACGACCCAGCCAGCTTTCATTGGAATCAATCATAGGATCTCTATCCCATAAGCGACTTCCCTACTCCCTTTATAATCTTTTGCTAAAACCATTGAGGGTTCGACGCGTCAGCCTTCTTTTTAATTACGTCACCTACGCCACCAGTTTTTACATTCCAAGTCAACACTGAATTTTAGAGGCGTCTACAGCTTTGAATTTCTATTCAAAGTTAAACTTTTAAAAAGAATCTTGACAATTTGCACAGGTTTATACCAACTTTTTATTTTTTTTCAGTTCTCGTGCAGTTCCAACAAGTTGTAACTTGTAATTGTAAACAATTAACTGTAAAGTTTTTATGAAATATGGTCCGGAAATACGCAAGATAGTTTTGCGCCGGTTTTTTTTTTTTTTTTTTTTTTTTTTTTTTTGCTATTCAAGGCCAAATTTCAAGGGCACTCTCCTATTCTATACGCTAAATTTTAGGCTAAGTAGGGTTCACCGTTAGTTTAGTTTGATGTAGGGCCATGTTTCCTGCTCGATTGAAGTCAAACGGCCTCCAAATCTGCTTTGGACGCCTCCTTACGGAAATATTCTGCTGGAGTGGAAATTCGTCCTGATGTCCCAATTCCTCATTCTAGTTTTTTTAACTTCTGTGGCAACCTACCGATTTTTTTTTGACTGGCTTTAGAATCGACCACCACGTGAATAGAAAAATTAGGATTTCCAATTGGAAGAACAGGATAGTTTTCTGCTTCTGCAAAAGTGTCCCATAAGGCGTTCAAATCGGATTTGGGGACCATGGACTTGAGTCGAGCTCTGGACGTTTCCCAGGTTGAATTGAAAGTGAGCCCTACCTAACGTAAAATTAAGCGTAGATACGATGGTGCTCTTGAAACCGACATAATTAAACTTCAGGCATTTAAACGTCCATTTACGGCTGCCGCTTTTTTTATCCGTTAAATCAAAAATGGTTCACTTCTACTTATACACTTCCCAAAAAATAATAATAAGATGAATGATATTTGCCGCAATTTGAGCGTGGATGATAAGTTTAAAAAATTCTGAACTTTAAGCTAGGAATTCTTTTTTCTTTGTCTTTCCCATGATTGAGGAAAGGAAGGAAAAAATAAAAAGGAGTTCGTGTCATTCCTAGGAAAGACGAAGGCATGACTAACTCCAACTTTGTCAGATGAATCATGGTAGTTTTATTTCATAATTGAAATATTCTAAAAAACCTCTTCTTGGATATTGAATTAAGCCTCAGTTCCACATATGGGAATGTGACGAAAGAGAGAGACTTGGGTGCGTGGGGGGCAGAGGAGATGGTAATCTTGTCTCCATTCCTAATTTCCAGGTTGATCTCCGGACAGTCCATGTGATCACGGGGACAGAGACACAGGGGCGATTTGGGAATGGACAGGGTGCGGAGTTTGCGGAGAACTACGTCCTCTCCTACTGGAGACCTGAGCTTGGGAAGTGGGTTCGATATCGTGACAACACGGGAAATGAGGTAATCCAACTTCCCCAAACGTCCTTACGGAATTTACGAAAATCCAATCCCAACTATAATCCACTCCGCTGGGAGAACGTTGGCTGAGTGAGGCTTCTAAGCTGGGTTTACACCTACTTTCCTTCTCTTTCCAAAAACAAAGGCATTCATGGTCTGAATAAAAATAAAAGAAATCAAAGCTTTCCCTTCTTTTTTTTCCTTAAGGCTTCTTTCTTCTCAATCTCCCAGTTTCATTTTATTTAAATAGTTATACAGAATAATTTGAATTTTAGTAGAACTTCTGACCACCTTTTCTATTTAAAGTTTTGAATCCAACTGGAAAGCTTAATGGAGAGGAAGGTCTCATTCCTAAAGTAGGGAGATTTTTTCTTCAAATTTTCAAGTACTTTTTTGGATTATTGAAAGAATATGAAAAGGAAAGATTAGAGAAAGCTTCTTGAGCCAGCTAGGGAGTGCCGTATTTTAGCGTGTATAGCGCGCGCGTTATACAAAGTTTTTTCCATTTTTTCTCTGGAAAATGAGGAATGTGCATCATACAGCCCGCTATAAAAAAATTTCGCCTTCACAATTTATTTATTTTAGTTCCACGGTTTACATTAAAAAAACAGGAAAATCATACAGAATTCTCTAGGAATGAGACATGGTGAGAGAGAAGAACACCTGAAGAACGGTGGTTGGGCTTCCTAGGCTTAGCTAGTAATGCGATTAGCGGGCTGCAAACTGATAAACCAAAGAGAAAAACTCAGGTTTTTGGACTTGCTTCCCGTGCGCGCTATACTTGGGGTGCGCGCTATACAAGATCCGAATTCGGATCTAGCCAGTACGCCTTATACACGAGGTGCGCGTTATAGATGAGTGCGCGCTATACACACTAAAATACAGTCAGAAAAAAAAATAGATTTATGGTTTGAGAAAGAGAAGTGAAGTAGATGTGTAAAGCGAGGTTAGAAGTGTGGGGGACTGAGGGAAGATTCTGATAGCGGAGTGGGGTATAATATTGTTATGCTGAAATTGTTCTGCTCGGATTGTTAATGATAAGGGATGGGGGCTGGCGCCAGGTGGATCCAGTTCAATCCCCGAAAATAACCTATAAGATTGAGAGTGAAATGAGTCCGCTGGGCTCCTTATTTCCCTTTTTATGGAATTCCTATCACTGAATCTTCTCCTGATGAAATTAGGAAGAGCACTTCTCCTCATAGGGGGAAAGAAAAGAAGAGAATTTCAATATGCTTTCTCTGCCTAGGCGGAGTTGATTCAATTCCAAAGAGGACTCTCCATCTCAATAAAATAAAAATAAAAATAATGGAAGCCTTGTAATTTCCCTCTTTTCAATACGTTTTCAGATCTTGAAGGCTAATATCAACACTTACACGCCCGCTAAAGTGGAGCTCAATACTCCGATCCTTGCATCCAAAATCAGGTTTCATCCCTACAGCCATCACAGGCGAACCGTCTGCATGAGAGTAGAGCTCTATGGATGCCCTTTCAGAGGTAAATTACCAAAATCAATTAATTCACTCCTCCAACCAGCTTTCCAAAGAAGGGAAAAACTCATTCCTGTCCTCACCCATTTGCATTTGGATTTTCTTCAAGATTTTTCTCCAAGTCCTCAATTTTGAAAAGTGCATGCAACTGACAAGAAGGGGAATATGGCCCTTCAGAACAGTTTCCTTTAATTTCCCGTACTTAACTGAAAAATGCATGACTCATATCCAAATGGGAAAATCTTGATTGCCCGAATAAGAAAGTTCAGAGTTGGGGAATCAATAGGACATCCCCATAAGAGTCCAAACTGCCGGCGCTAAAACCAAACAACACAGGGAATGAGTTCAGCTGGGGTCACTACACCAGGTTTATACCGAGCTCTCTTTCAACACACCGAAACGCAAATGTTCCTTTTCCCAATTTCCCGAAGCTCTTACCCATACGTACCACCAATAAGTTAAACGGTATTTTCGTATTCCTGATTTTATTTATTTTTCAATTCAGGATACGCCCACTTACCTCGACGTAAAACAAAAAACGTAAAGAAGCGGAATTTTTTTACGGCTTGGTTTGGCCTGGCTAGTGGGTGGCAAAGTTAGGGTTGCCCTATTACTCTCATTTGGAGGTGGGAAGAATCCCAATTGGGAGTCCTTTTGCACTCCCGTTTGAGAGTGTAAAATTATCATGTTGGGAGTGCTTTGACTGGACTGAAATAAGGCGGATTAGGAGCATTTTTATTCAGAAGTTTCTGCTGAATTCATGGCTGCGCTCTCTTTTCCTTGAGGATGTAGCTTTGGTTTTATGACTCCCAAAATCATCTTTACTTTTCTTTATTGTTTTCTTGTAAAGTGAGGTTTGCAATTATTAATAGCGCGAGCGCTATTCATGCGAATGCAATGTCTGTCCGGCCGTCCGGCCGTCCGGCCGGACGTCCGTCCTCACCTATAGATCTCAGCAATGGTTTATCGGATTGACTTGATTTTTGCTATGGGAGTTCCTTTCGGTCCCTAGTTGATCACTATT
>JABASM010001379.1:0-14923 GCA_019776545.1 Brachystomella parvula | reverse complement strand
GCGATTCCTTCAGGAAAACTGACCAATATTAATGCTGAATGTAACCCTTTAGTTGCCTCAGATTTGCTGTCACGCTGACAAGCAGTTACTGATCTGCGATCCTCGTCACTAGTGGTTATTCTTATTAGCGTCACGTCACTTTTTCTTTTGTCAATTCCGAACAATAATTAATTTCATTCTACTATAAGCCTTCTCAGTCGCAGGTTAGGAAGAAAATTAAAAACTTTGAATTCAAGCAATGCGTTTTGAGCGTCTCCTCGACTCTGGTGAAATTCCCATGAAGATGCTAAAACTTTTTATGCTGCCTCGAGAATCATGTACCCTCTTCTCTCCGATACAGTCTAATGAATTCCTACTTCGATTACTTTTTTCCTCGATTTATACTTTTCGATATAAACTTTTCGTTTGAGATCCAGGGCTACTGAAACAGTGTCAGCTTCAGCCCTTTGTTCCCACAATTAAAAAAATAGGCTGACGCTTCTGTAGATGCATGATTTTCACATCATGTATACGTGAGGGTTAAAATGAAGGGTTTGGTACTTTGTCTCAATTTGACTGGTGAGTGGTAGGGCCTCGTCAATGCTTACTGTCAACTTTATGAATGGTAGTATCTGTAGTCTGTACAGAGCAAGCTCACTTAATTCTTGTAGTAGCAATAGTAGTAACTTAACTCCTGTTTCTTCTGCTCCTCGTTTGCGATGACGAATACGATAGGAAATATATATCATGTCCTTTAGTCTAAGCTCTAACAAGCCATTCTATCATTGTTAATTTCCGTTTCTTTTTTTGTCTTCAGCTTCTGGTCTGTGTGTGAATGTGTGCGTGTCGTGTGTCATAGTCCTCTGTTGTGGGCTCCATTCTTAGCAAATACGATAGAGTAATTTCGGCAATTAGGAGGTATTCAGTAGGTCGAAAAAGATTTTCGGGTCTCCTAGTTCATATGGCAGTTCTCCGAGATTTCATCAATCATTTGCACCTCAATACTCGGACAGGTAAAGCGGTGCAGTAGGGAGATCGGAGAAGGAAGAGTGGGCGTTATTTGGTTAAGATTTGTAAAATGCGTTCAACCGATACCAGTGGTGGAGCCTGTCACTGAGGACAATAATATTTAAGTTGCTGCTGCGTTTCTTTGGAGAGGATGAGGAGGTCAATGAGCTCATATCTTTCCTTGTCAACTCTTTTAGCTCACTTCTTCATGATTAATGCAATCTCCCATAAACTTTATTTGCAGATTTTTATTATTTCTGCTGCTCTGCTTTACATCTGCCTGTCACCGAAGATACGACTCAATGCATTACCTGCATAGTGATGATATTCATGAGTCTAGGAATTTTACTTGAAAAACAAGTAAAAATTACGTTGTTATGTATTTGTAATTTTTTCTTTTCTTCTCCAAGGGTGATGAATATCTGGAGCGAGATGAGTCTGATGAAGAAGAAGATGAAGATGGAATTGAACCACCTGGATTTCTCCTTTCTCCAGACGGAGACTCGTCACCGCTTCAAAACATCCCTCCAGATGCTCAAGCTCGACTTGAAGCTTTCTTTGAGGCTGCAGGTAATTCGCTTTGTTAGTGAAATTTAGCGCAGAGATGTATCATTTCAAGAGAAATTTCACTAAACTAACATGTTGGGTTCATTGCAAATTCCAGGTTTTACCGATGGAAAACTCATGTCTGATCCCGAGAGTCTGAGAAAGCTTACCTTGACTGTTTCTTCCGCCTTAGGAGAAGCTTCAGCCGCCATTAATCGTATGCGTGATTCTCAACGGTAAAATTTTGAATACTTGATCTATTGATCCCCTGTAGTTTTCAATTCAATTTTAATATTTGTGTTCTAGGAAAAATCTGGAAGAAGGTCGGAGTGATTCCCTGGAAGAAGGCGATAGTCTCCTTGCCCTCGCCTGTTCATCTGGCTATTTTGAGTTAGCTAGGGTAAGTGAACACTGTTTATATAGTTTAACTAGAACCAGCCGAATGAACTGTGTAATAAATGTGGTTTCACTTACTTAGGTACTGCTTGCGATGGGTGCTAATGTGGACGATAGAGGAAGTAAAGGAGACCTCACCCCTCTCTATGGACGCCGCATCTCAAGGTCATCTTGACATCGTTCGCCTCCTCCTGAGTCACCATGCTGATGTCAATGCCCAATCTGCCTGTGGTAACAGTGCGTTAATGTACGCTTGTGCTTCCGGACATGTCGCCGTGGTTGAGGAGCTCCTCAAAACCGGTGCGCATGTCGAAGACAACAACGAGAACGGTCACACGCCGCTTATGGAAGCTGCCTCAGCTGGTCATGTACCAGTTGCGAAGGTGCGACCGTTTTAATTAAAACTTAGCTAAGCTAATATTAAGCGAAAAATTTTTTTAACAGCTTCTCCTGGCCCATGGAGCTGGAATTAACACGCATTCAAACGAATTCAAGGAGTCTGCTCTCACTGTTGCATGTTACAAAGGTAGGGCAGTATTCCTGAAACCAAAAGTTTATGTCAAAATATGAGGAACTGAGAATAAGATCCCCAAAATCTCGCTCATGGAACTTTTGGATTTTCCATCGATCTCAATAACCTTACTGTCACGAAAATCCTCTCGAATGGATTTTAAGGTTATATTGTTGTCAGCTCCTCATTTTTTAAGGTCAAATTTTCATTTCACCGGTACTTTCGGTTCTACTCTTATTTTTTGATGAGCTTCCTAATTAAACGCTGGAAACTTTCAGGTCATTTGGACATGGTGAGATTCCTACTCGAAGCTGGTGCTGATCAAGTAAGCAATTAAAAAGCTTTTCTGAGAATCCTGACGAAAAGAAATCCAATGATTCGAAAACATTTTCAGCAACACAAAACTGACGAGATGCATACTGCCCTCATGGAGGCTTCAATGGACGGACACGTCGAAGTTGCTCGTCTCTTGCTCGACTCTGGAGCGCAGGTGAGATTAAAATTTGTTTTAAAAAACTTTGTTTTATTAAAAATTATTTGTACTAAAAAATCTACGTCTTCATTATTACTTTTCAGGTCAATATGCCAGCCGACAGTTTCGAGTCGCCTTTAACCTTAGCAGCTTGCGGCGGCCATGTAGAGTTGGCTGATGTTGCTTCTGGAACGTGGTGCAAATATTGAGGAAGTGAATGATGAGGGCTATACGCCCTTGATGGAGGCAGCCCGTGAAGGACATCTCAATGTTGTCAAAACACTCCTCAAGCACAATGCGCTTATTAACGCCAAGACAGAAGAAACTCAAGAAACCGCCCTAACTCTCGCTGCCTGTGGGGGATTTTTGGACGTTGTGGACTTACTACTCAAGGCTGGAGCCGACATCGAGCTAGGTGCTTCTACGCCTCTCATGGAAGCAGCTCAGGAGGGACACATCCAGCTCGTACGGTAAGGACTCGTATGATAAACTTTTTAATAAAATTAAAATTTAGACTGCATTTGATAAGATTAATTTAAATGCTTTAGCTTTCTAATGGAAAAGGGAGCAGACATTCTCCATGAAAATCCAACTCAAGACATCGCACTCTCCTTCGCTGCCGAAAATGGGCACCTCGACGTTGTCAAGCTTCTGATAGAAAGTGGTTCTAATTTTGTGAGTTTGCCTTTCCTTTATTTATTTTCTTGAGCGGATCAAAACAAATTGATTAATTAATCACGAAATAATTTTTAATGTTCAGGAGCATCTGTCGGAGGGAGGTCGAACACCGTTCATGAAGGCTTGCCGAGGTGGACACATTGACGTTATGAAGTATCTTTTGAGCTTAAAAGCAGATGTGAGCATAAAAAAAATTTGACAAGAAAAGAATTTAATTTTACTTCATTAACGTTTTTCTGTTTAGTTTAACCGCCAAACTACGAGTAACGACCATACACCTTTGTCATTGGCATGTGCTGGGGGGCACCTTGCCGCTGTCGAACTGTTACTCTCAATTGGAGCCAACCCGTACCATAAGCTCAAGGTAACTGAATGAATAGGTTGTAGAAATTGAGATGCTCAATGTTCAAGTTTGTTTAGGATAACTCCACGATGATCATTGAAGCTGCCCGTGGCGGGCATACAGCTGTTATCCGCTGTCTTCTTGATTATTTGCCACCGAATTCGAAATTAGCTAAGGTTCAAGCCGCTGCAAAGGGGCAAGCTGCCAAAGCAGCTGCAGGACAAACACCTAAATCCACTACTGTTGATGGGAAAGGGGCAGCCAAGAACTCAACTTCCGTTCTGAGGAAATGCCGATCAACGTCCACCCTTGACGCTGCTCCACCTGCGCCAGCTGGAACACCGGTATGTCTTCATAATATTTTTTAAATCCTATATTCTACTGACATTTAACATGAGGAACTTACCTGACAAAGGCAAAGGATTCTGTAAAAGCGAAGACTGAGATTCCTTCTGCACCTGCTCAGCCATCAAAAGCAGCACAACAGGCCAAGGAAGTTTCACCAGTACCAAAGATTGAAAGCGCAGCTGTGACTCCCGTGACTTCAAAATCTCTTCCACCTGCAAATCTCGAAAGGTCTCCCGATACTAAAGCTCTCACTGTTACCGATGGGGCAAAAGTATCCGCAGAAGGAACGCCTCCTATTGCTAGCCCTGAAAGCAAACCAGTTACAGCAACGCCATTCTGTACTGATTGCTGCAAGACGTCTCCTGCTACCGCTGACTCTCCGAAATCTCAACCATCTGGTCATGTCCATGTGAAACGACCTGCCGCTACTGAGCCAGCCCTCGCAGCAAGCGCACCACAGCTTACATCTCCTACCTCTATCACTGCCGGAACGGTTACCCCAACCTCACCTTCCGCTTTCACCCCAGTTGTGAGCAGTGGTCCACCGTTGGTTGCGTCTCAGGTAAGAAAGGTTTGAAAGTTCGCAATGTTACTAATAAATCAACAGCAATTTACACAGAAAGGATCACAACGGAATTTTTATTGCAGGTGACAGCTGCTACTGCTATTAGCGAGCGTCCTAAACTGAAGTCGAAACCACGGAAGAGTTCTCAATTGCAGAATCAAGGCCAAGGAAGCGCTACAGTTTGCTCTCCAGGAAGTTCTCCTGGAGCTTCCAGCGAGAAGATGCCATCTGGTTCATTGAGTTCTCCAGTATCTCCATTGGCTGGTGGGAATTCGGCGGTCCCTGCAACTCCTGCTGGAATTGCTCTAGGACCAGCACCTCCGCAAGCATCGTCTGCTCCCACCGGAGCTCCTACCGGAATGGTAAGTAAAATACCTTTATAGCGCTTGTTTTAAAGAACCGTTGTGAATGTACATTTCAGTTGATGGAATTACAGGTCCAGCAAGTGCTAACCAACAATGGGACCCCCATGGATCTAAAGCTTGACACGAAACAACTCACTCAAATTTTTGCCCAACACCAGCAACAGTTTCTCAAGAAAGGTGCAGCCTTGCTTCAAGGTCAGGAGTCATCGTCGGCCATTGGTGCAGCAGCCTCTACCACTACCACGACAACCACTGTAGTTGTCACTCATGGGAACGGAGAAACAGAGACGATATTTGACGGGGAGAACCTTCCCCCAGGAGCCAATGAAGTAATTATGAATGCTGCCGCTGCTGCATTTCCTCTTGCCAGCTTCCCAATACCTTCTGCCCTCCAGGTTGCTACTATTGCCTTTTTCTGAATTCAGTTTCATTGCCTTGGGGAAATAGCTTTCAAAAATCATGGGTTCTGTCTAACTGAATTTTCTGTTTTCACAGATGTGTCCATCGGGTGAGGTGCACGTACAGTCGTATCAAGTCGGTGGGTCTTCTGGTGACGGATCAACAACGACCATGCAGACAACTACGATTATCAATGCTGCAGCCAGTTTAAACAACTTCCAGCAACAAATGACGCTTCCACACCACCCACCTCCTTTGCCAGCAGCAATTGCTGCTGCTGCGGCTGCAGCAGGTCTCGTCCCTGCTAGTGGTGCTCCTCCTCCTGGTGCTCTCAAAGGAATGCAGAAAAAAGAGCAGACTGCGGTTCGGACTCCTGTAACGACGGTGGCTCCATCACCCGCCAAAATCTCTGGAACTACAGCTCCACCTGGCCAACCACCGATCCCAGTGAATCAAGTCCCACCTGTCTCAACTCTAGCCGCTCCAGTTGGTCAGAAGAAACAAATTACCAAGAGATCGAGACCTGTCGCTCAAGGTGGAACCTGCTCCCGACAATCAAATCAACAAACTCAGACTCACACCCATGCCCATGGGCACTCTCATGGGAAACAAAATCAGTCTGTTGCCTCTACGCAGACGACAATGACAGGACAACAAGCCAGTCCGAGTCATTTTGACGTTAACACTGCTACTGAGTCCAGTGGGGAAACAAGTCTCTCAATTGCAGCAGCATCCGGACATTACGAAGTCGTTGAGTTTCTGCTTAGTAGAAAAGCATATATTGGTAAGAATTTAAAACAATATTCAACGCCTGCACTTTGTATTACACGAAAAAGTGTTTCCGTACGCTAGACCCTCCAAGCATTTTTCAAAGATGTAAAGAACCTGGGATTGAAAAGCACCGTTTTAAAGATTTGTGTTGATTTTTTCTGAATTCATTTTTACTTTTTTGTACTGGTAATATATAAGTGTTTTGCTGACACCCTGCATTTCTATTGCTTTGCAGAACACAAGGACAAGAAAGGGTGTACCCCATTGATATTGGCAGCGGATGGAGGATATGACAAAGTGGTGGAGCTGCTATTGGCTCGAGGTGCTGATATTGAAGCTCAGTCTGAACGAACAAAGGATACGGCCCTATCCCTCGCCTGTACAAAGGGACGATTGGAAGTTGTTGACCTCCTCCTCAAGAAAGGTGCAAACAAGGAACATCGGAACGTTTCTGACTACACGCCGCTAAGTCTGGCTGCCTCTGGAGGATATGTCAACATCATTAAGCTCCTTCTTCAAAATGGAGCAGAGATTAATTCAAGAACAGGATCCAAACTGGGTATCTCACCTCTCATGCTGGCTGCCATGAATGGGAACACGCCTGCTGTGAAGCTTCTCCTCGACATGGGATCTGATATCAATGCACAAATCGAGACGAATAAAAATACAGCTCTCACGCTTGCATGCTTCCAGGGAAGGCAAGAAGTCGTGTCACTCCTCCTGGAGAGAAAAGCGAATTTGGAGCATCGGGCTAAAACAGGACTCACGCCGTTAAGTAAGGATTTCTGAAACGAGAAATAACTTCATGTTCTTCATTTTTTGTTTCTAATTTGCTGTGCTTATTTTTTGTTTTAGTGGAAGCTGCTAATGGTGGATACACAGAAGTCGGAAAGATTTTGATTGAGAAGGGAGCAGATGTGAATGCCGCCCCCGTCCCCGCTACCAAAGATACTGCGCTCACCATTGCAGCTGACAAAGGACACTATCGATTCGTGGAGCTTCTACTCTCTAATCACGCAATGGTTGAAGTCCGGAACAAGAAAGGCTGCACTCCGATTTGGTTGGCTGCCAATGGCGGACATCTCGATGTTGCACAAATCTTGTACAAGCATGGAGCGGACTTGGATGCTCAGGATAACCGAAAAGTATCGTGTCTTATGGCAGCATTTCGTAAAGGCCATGTCAAGCTCATTCGTTGGATGGTCAAGAACGTGCAACAATTTCCATCCGATGCAGAAATGCTGAGATTCTATGCCACGATTCAAGGAGAGCCCGAACTTCTCAAAAAGTATGTCAGACGAATTTGGTGGGAAGTTTGAATTTATTTATTTCCATTACTATTTTTTCAGGGCTCAGCAGTGTGGAGAATTTGTTAAACAGGCAAAGGATAAACAAGCTCTTGAAGCAAACAAAAACGCTTCTATTCTACTAGAAGAACTGGACATGGAAAGATCTCGAGAAGAATCAAAGCGTCAAGCTGCTGCCCGTCGTCGCGAGAAGAAGAAGAAGAAGAAACAGGAGAAGAAGCATGGTCCAGCTGGAGAGCAGGACGATGAAGATGAGGAAGACGATGATGACGACGCTCTGAATGTCATCGACTCCGGGATCGATGCAAACTCCCTTGGATCCAACTCCAGTACTATCGGAAAGAGTAACAAGGAAAATGTTTCTAACAAAGAGAAAGTGGAGGAATCATCAGATCAGAAGCAGAGTGCGAAAAGTCGTAAACGAAAAAACCGGAAGGAGCGAGAGCGACAGAATCAGCTCAATTCTCATCCCAATCAACCCGTTGAACCTACGCCACCAGTTACAACGCCGCCGAAAGAAAAGAATGCAACTAGCGTTCCAATGCCAAAGGATGTTTTGAGAGCAAAAGACAACAAAATGAGTACCGAAGCCGAGCCTGAACCAGTCATGACTAAAACTCAAACCAAATCAAGAGAAAAGAAATCCAAACGGGAAGTCACTGCTCCTTCAGAAACAAAGCGAGAGGAGCCAACTCTGGCCTCAAAAGAAAAGAACGGCCAGCAGAGGTAAGCCGTATATTCCTCCTGTTTATTTTATTTATTGATTTTAGAAAAGCTGAACGCTAAGGTAATGCTCTCTGTAATTTTTCAGCGGAGTTGTTCAAGGGCCCTCTAAGAAAGGAAGCAAATCCTCTTCTGATGCTTCTAAGGATTTGTCTTCTCGTGTGCCAGCTGTCGATCAAGCCAGTACACTTCCCTATACTTTCCCACAATCATTCGGTATTAAACCTGCTGCGACCCCAGCGAGTCCATTGGTAAAGACAGCACGAAAAGACGACGGCTGGAAGGAAGTTACGCGAAGTTTTCCGTCCTCCCGTTCCAAGAAGGTTATCGTACCTTCTTCAGTGATATCACGAGTCATTGGTACGTAATTATGGTGAAACCAATACCGGGAAAAGTTGACTTATTTTTTCAATTGTGATTTGCAGGTCGTGGAGGCTGTAACATCAACGCGATCCGAGAAGCCACAGGAGCTCACATTGAGGTAGAGAAACAACAGAAAGGCCAAGCACAGCCAGAGCGGACGATTCAAATCAAAGGAACTGCCGAATCAACAAAGCAAGCCCATACCCTTATCACCGCACTTATGAATGAACCAGATCTCGATGTTAAGAAGCTCTTCCCTGGCAGTGCAGCTACAACTACACCATTCTCCACTGGAACTTTTACTGTCTCGACCTCTGGTTTAACAACTACTGCTACTCAGCGGTCCACGGCCAGTACTACAGCTGCTACTACTAACGGTCCTTCACCTACGAATATGGACAACATCCCATTTACGACATTCGTGGCGACCAGTGTTCCAGGTAATTTCTTAATGACTTAAATCTTGGAAATACTGACTTCATGAGGGATTTTTTATTATTATTTTCTTTTCACAGGAGGAAAATCGAAATCAAGTAAACCTGCTCTATCTCCTCCAATTGCAAGTCAAATCTCACCACCTCTCCAGAAGCCACCAACTCCTGTAAGTGGAAGCTCACCGCCCTTTAAGAACACGGCAACAACGATTACTGCCAAGAAACCGACACCGTTTCACAGTGGGAAAACGGCAACGAGCAATTCTGCATCTGCTGGGGCAAAAGCCTCCACAGCTCCTGTGAGCATTTCCGGTACGAAATCCTCTCAACAGAACGGAATGGGGACGTTTACATCAGGACAGGGACAAGGTCAACCTCGCTCTACGACGCCTACTACCAATACACCATTTTCAGGGACTTCCTCAGCACCTTCTTCGTCTCCAGTCTCATCCTACTCTCCACCTACCGTTGGAGGAGGTGTAAATGGAAATGAGTCCAAAGGAATTTTTAGCTCGGCCACAGCAGTTGGAAATTTGTCTCAAATATACACACAGTCAACTTCAGGTGGATCCATTTCGAATCCGGTTTCTAGCCAGGATCAGTTATCAGCAGGGAACGACACTGCGAAAGCTCCACAAAATGAAAAAGAAAGTGTAGCCGCGGAAACTTCTCGAAGTTCACCTGCTCCACTGACAAGAAATTTGGCTCCAGGGAGTAACGTGATTGGGCCACCAGGAAGTGCAAGGCCTACATCTGCTTTAGAAAAGTACGTGATTTTTCTAAATTTTTGACTAAATCTTTTTAATAATCCACTTGGACTATCTATGAAGACAATGTTCTCATACCGCAAATTATGCTTTCTCTTTTCCAGTGCTATCGAGCCCGCAGTTCCAACTCAACAGCCTCTGGAATACTCTCCGTTCAATTACACTTTCAGCAAAACATCCGGTTGGTATCCTGGGGATTTGGCTCAACCATCCTCAACCATTTCACCTGCCGCTGGAAACAACTATGTGTCTCCTAATAATCCACACAACTTGATTTCGCCACTCGGTCAAATTGGATCTGGACTCAATCAAAACTCCATCAGCTCCTCAGCAGCGAGAGCAATGAATTTTGCTTCTGTGGCTGCTTCCGGCATTCCTGCGACTACACTAAGTACAGCTGCGGCACAAATGACGCATGCGGGTGGGCTTCAAAATGGTGGAGTTGTTGGTAGCTTGGGCCCTGATGCATCTGAGGCTGAAATTCCAAAGGTAAGGAGGACATAATCAAAATTCTTGATGAATCAATTCAATATTTTGTATCTTGAATATTTCAGGCTGACGCTTCTAAAGCACCAGGGTACCGTGGAGCTAATATGGGTTCCCCAGTTCTTCGCATGAGCTCCATGCAGCAACCACCCATACAGGTCCCATCAACAATCGGGGATAACGGGCAGCACGCTTCACAGTTTGGAGGACTCCAATCAGGGGGCGGGATGTTGAATATGGGGACTGGACAAAATATGATGGGATTTGGCGGGTCTGTACGAGGAGGCATGAATATGGGCGGGACGCAGAATTTTGGAGGGGGAGGAATTGGACAAGACATGGGAATGTACGGGAACAACAGGTACGAAAACAGAGATAAAATTCTGCTCCAGTTTGCACAAGTTTCTTTTGTTACTGTCCTCACGGGCATCGACTTGCTTCTGTTTATCCTTTGCTTTTTTATTTCCTATATCAGCAGCTTGGTTTCCATCAGCTTATTCCAAAGCTATTAAATAAAGTATTACAGAATGAGTTCTAACTATGGGATTTCTGGGTTTGTGTTTTGTGCTTTTTCGAATGTGCTGTTCTCCTCCTCTCCGCAAACTAACGAATTACCCAGTGGTGGCCTCACTCCTTCCTCCGGCATTACTACCTCCCAAGCTCCTGCTGTCTCATCTTCAACTGTACCAACAAATGTAATCATCTCTAGGCTCAATCCACGGGCTCCGTCATTCACCCAGATGTCGCAGCACTCAAAACCGGCACCAGTTTCAAATTTTCAACAGCAACTTCCTCCATCACTTCACAGTCATCAGCAACAGAACTCCTTCAAATTCAACAATAATTTTGGGAGTAGGAACAATAACATCATGACAGGAAGGCAAGGACCTGGAATGACTTTAGGCTCGGGTTGGAATCCATATGGCAACGAGTCTTCCGTGATGGATTTACAGAATTTGGCTGCTCTTGCAAGTGCAACAGGAACGCTGGATCCATCAGTCCTCTTTCCGGGAGTGGATCCTATCATGCTAGACAATCAAAGTGAGTGTTCGATTTTTATAGTGGATGAAGTGGAATTTAAACAATTATATTTCAGATCCATTGAAAGGAGAAAATCGCTTACCTCGACCTATTGGTGGGGAGAGGTCATGGAAAAACGTAGGCTCAGCTGTTGGGAATATGAATATGCCACCATTTACAGCACTGGATTGCTTAGACTCAAACCAGCTACCCCAACCGATATCCACACCTCAGCAGGGACAGGGCTGGATGGGATCTATTTACGGAGGACCGCAACCGTTCCTCCCAGGTTCAAATCAACTCAACCCGAACAGTGGTCATGGAAATCATCAGAGACCTGGACCTGATGGCAGAAACTTTTTGGGTCGTAGATTCATGGAGGACATGGATCCTAATCGTATTGTGGATATTCAGCAGGTATGCATCCATTATACAAGTAGATAGCAGACTGTATGAGCTGTTCTTTAAATCAATGGCATCTTTTAGTGTCGTTTTTCAGGTAGCATTAAAACAGCAAAAAAGAATTCATTTGTTTCATTCTTCTCATATTTTGAGTTGGGATTCATCACTTAATTCTGGTTGTTTCTAGATGGAATCTCACCGCATGATGAATGGCGGAGGACCACCAGGCCCACCACCAATGCACTTCGGCGGAAATATGCAACCACCACCAATGATGTACCCTTTCGGCCCACCGGATCATATGGAACCACCGCATATGGGTCCCAAGGTTGATCAGTTTACGACCTCATGGGACAACCCTGTCTTAAGTTTGGAAGAAAAGCAAAATATGGTAAAAACACAAAATTTTTATGCTTAAAAATTAAAGGAAACGAAGAATTGAACAAAGCTAAAGATACGACTGTTTTTTTGCTATACAGGGTTGGGGTGGCAAATGGGGTAACTAGTCTTCAACAGGAATGGCACCACAATCAAGATAAGACAACCCAGCTATCTTTGAAATCATCACGAATCTTGACAGAATAAGTTACAGAAAGCATCATCAACCGAAGTTGAGGAGAATGAGATTAGGTAAACAGATAGATGAGATTGATAGAGATTTCTTTTTCAAGCGTCTTTTCTTCCCATTCCCCCCAATGGAAGCTAATCTTGACAGAATAAATTACAGAAAGCATCATCAACCGAAGTTGAGGAGAATGAGATTAGGTAAACAGATAGATGAGATTGATAGAGATTTCTTTTTCAAGCGTCTTTTCTTCCCATTCCCCCCAATGGAAGCGATAAGAACGTACTAAAGAAATCTCTCTCAATTTATTCGGCTGAAAGAACAGGAAATGTAACGTTAAAAAAATCCTTCCACTAGTACGTATAGAGTGTGAAATGAAAAATCCAAGACGGAAATGGCAGGTTCACAGTGATTGGAATTTAGTATTCGGAATCTGCGTTTTTTTTTCTCTTTAATTTAGTTTTGTTTTTGTTTCGCTTTGGAAGAAGGAAGGTCGTAATGGCATGTGAAAAGGAAGAATTAGTAAGTGAGACTTTGGTAAAAGTTGGCCTTTGTTTTTGCCACCCTGAAGCCAAGGCTTTGACTTATTGTGAAAAATGTTAGTCTGACGAGACAGAAATAAGAATTCCGTTGAACCACTATTAACCACTACTGCAGCGGAGTTTAAAAATGGTTACTCTGATGAAATTGTTACTGACAACAGTTTTACTATTACACAACTCTACAAAAATTATGAAAGTTGTAACTCGAAGTAGTAATGTTACTCAATTATTGAGGATCAGGGGAATTTGCTCTTCTTCTTCCAAAAATGTGAAGTTGAAATGGGACGTGAAGTAAGTTAAGGTAATTAGGTCTGCGACTAATATTAAGTTAGAAGGCTAAGTTTCCTGTTGTTACGAATCATGAATCTACAACATACTATACTATTATTGCTAGTAATTAACCTGTAGACCACTGGAACCTCCCGGAGAAAACCCGGAAAACAATGAAAGTAAAAATGAATGATAAAAAAATAATGTCAGTCTGCTTATTGTTCTTTAGAAGGCCCCATTGCTAACGGACCAAGGAAGGATTCGAGGAGTTGCTTTCAGAATTAAGATGTTTTATTTTCAATATTTAATTTTCTGGAAGGAAAATTCCATGAACTGCTGGATGCACCCAGTTCCTAAAAACAGCCCGCCCGACCTCCACCATTTTCTTTCCATCGATAAAGAAGAGCATATCGGATTCTGTTCTCCTGAGATCTGTCATAGGAACAATGAGAATCCCGTCATCCTCATCAGTTTCATCCCCATTTTCAGAGGCAGCGAAAATAGGTTCCCCAAAAATAAAATTTTCCGAGATTCGGAATCGCGTCACTTTCTTACGGTAGCTGTCCACTTTGCACAGTGTATTTTTGAAGGGTCCTTGGGACATGAGTCCTGAAGCGTAGAAATAGTGGTAGGGCTTCCCACTGTAAATTTCATTGATGGTGGCGAGCTCTAACCCACCCTCGGACAGAATCGGCTCTGCGATAAGAACGATTTTCTGAGTTTTGGCACACCCTGTCTCCACTACTACCCCGCTGGACACATCAATCCCCAGCTTCTCCAATGGGATAACGAATCGCTGAGATTTTGGGCTATTTTTTGCTAGCTCATCGTCAAGAATTTCAGTTCTTCCTGAGGAGAAGGCTGAACTTCGAACGTGGGACATGAGCTGACAGTCGCCTATTAGTACTTCTGCATTTTTGTAGGTATTTAAGTCAAGGACGATTTGATTGGTCAATGGATCTTCGTAGCTATTGATAAAATGGAAGAAGAAAAATGGGCCTGAGGATGTGATGACCGAATTCTTGTTGATGAGTCGTCCGGTTGATTTCTCAATTATGTAAAATCGGTTCACGGAGTCGAATTTCCATTCCATCCAATCACGGCTCGCCTCGCTCTTTGTTCGGAGGGAGGAGGTGAGGAGCCTTGAGATGTTGATCACGAGCGGCTGCTCGATGTAAATGATGAAATTCTTGGTCATTCCAAATGAATGGTTGAAGGAGATGCAGGAAGCCCACTGACTCGAGATCGTACAAATGACTTTTGCATTCCTGAGTCGATTTTTGTATGAGTCCTCAGCAGATCCTGGTGGAGGAATACGAAGGACGCTGTACTTGAGTCCAGTGAGTACGGCCGATGAGCCGATGTTGTATGAAGTCAAGGTCTCGCTATCAGTCTGAGGGTGGGGAGTACAGACGTTGAGTCCGAAGAGTTTACTGGAGTCCAATTGTTCCTTACACTCCAGCGTTTCGGAATCGATTTCATTCATGAAGCCTGAATCGTTGGTAGTGAAGAGAAATGGCTGAGGAGATTTGTCCACGCCTGCGCCAAACTTCCTGCCATAGCCGTCAAGAGTGAAAAATGCGGTGTTTGTATTATCAGTCATTTCTGGAACCTGTAGGAAAATTATTTCTGTTTAATTTATTTGGAAATCGCAATGTTTTAA
>JABASM010001378.1:0-14938 GCA_019776545.1 Brachystomella parvula | reverse complement strand
CCAGCAAAATTGGCCGTCATCCTTTCTATAGATATTTGCCCTAATTTTCTATAGGATTCTACACACCGGTCAATATAACATTAGGAAGGGTATCCCATACAACTTCATGTGAAACCTTGTGGCCTTACCTCAGTTTTTTGCGTAGAATGCAATGGTGAACGCCATTTTTCCAAATCCGAACTTGCTTGACCTCTGGAGGTCACCAAAGGTCAGTAAGATGACCTCACCGATCAATTCAAGTGATACGTCAATCGAAAGAGCTTGATGTCCTGGTTCTGAAACATACCACACTTGACCTTTTGCATGTACGCCGTGGCCACCAGGGGACACCGAACCTTAGGCCTAACATTAAATGACCTCTATCGGCCATGTTGTACGTGCAAAAGGTCAAGTATGGCATGTTTTTAGAATAAAGACATCAAGTCCTTTCGATTGACGTATCACTTGACCTGATGGGTGATGTCAGCTTACTGACCTTTGGTGACCTCCAGAGGTCAAGCCAATTTGAATTGGGAAAAATCGCCTTCACCAATACATTCTACGCAAAAAACTGACTGAGTTAAGGCCGCAAGGTTTCACACGAAGTTGTATAGGACACATTTCATATATATTGTTTATTGTGGAGAGGTTGTTTTGGAGTGGTTTTTATATACAACCCTTCTATAGTCATTTATCTGCCAAGGAAGGAGTATCAGAATTTTTCTGAGAATGGCTTCAGAATTTATCAAGAAATACGGCACGGATGACCCGCGGTTGGGAAACCTCATTAAAACACGTAAGAATTAAAAAAAAAAATTATTAACAGTTTTTTTTCATTTTATTTTTCGTTTCATATCCCAATTACTAATTTCTTTTTGTCCTTAAATTTTTATTTTATTATTTACATTAGATTTTATTTTATATTTTCCTGACTTCAGATTCTGACTCGCCAAAATGGGACGTAACTCTCCTCGGCTTTCCACATGATGAAGGCGTAAGAAGGAACGGTGGCCGAGTTGGTGCAGCCCAAGGCCCTTCGACTCTTCGGACGCTCCTACCCCGCACAGGCGCACTTCAAAACTCCGAATACTCTATTAACATTTCAAGTCTCAAAGTGAGTGACGCTGGAGACATTGATCCTAACTTGAGTTTGGAAGATGCTCACGACTCACTCCGGGCAAAGGTGAAGGAGCTGATATCCTCAGGCACCGTGCCTTTCGTAGTAGGTGGTGGGAACGACCAGAGTTTTCCAAATGGAATGGGATTGGTCGACTCCATTCCTCAAAATTCGACTGGAGGGATTACCGTAGTTAACATCGATGCCCACCTTGACGTCCGACCGCTCACGGCCAGCGGACAGGCGCACTCAGGATCACCCTTTCGTCAATTAATCGAAACTCCAGAGTTCCAGAATTTAAAAGGCAATTTGGTGGAGTTTGGAGCTCAGGGTCATCAGTGCAGCGCAGAGCATTGGAATTACGTCCTTAATTCACCGGGTGGAAAAATTTTCTCACTTTCGCACCTCCGAAATCAATCTTCGCCGGTTTCTGCTCAATTTGCTCAACTGCTCAAGGATTCCGGGAAAGCCGTATTTGTAAGCTTCGATATCGACTCGATTTCCAGTGCGGACTGCCCAGGAGTATCCGCCCCTGCAGCTATTGGCTTGAGTGCTCTCGACGCCCTGGAAATTTGTTACGAAGCTGGGCTGAGTCCCAAGGTCAAATTAGTTGACCTCAGTGAATTCAACCCTTCAGTGGAGTCTTATCGTACTGGAAAACTCGTTGCTGCTATGTTTTACTTCTTCCTCATGGGCTTCGCTAAGAGGCTGTCAAAATAATCACAAAGAGCAAAATTCTTGTGTAATCCTCTCGGATCAAGGGTCACTTTTAAATGAAACTCTCGAAAATAAAATAAAAGTGTGCAACAGAATCAAAAAAATCTGAAAATTCTTGATATTCTTCCATTTCCAGAATATTTTCCCCATGAAATACTCTAAAACTTGTTTTCCCAAAAATGACCATGTTTCTGCCTTTCCGCACCATGGAAAGCGTGTTTTGGATCCAAAGGTCTGTTTTTGTATTTAGCACGGGAGGAAAAATCATAAAAATGAAGCTAAAATATTCAGGCGATTTTGGTGAAAATGGGCGGAGTAAAATCACCTGCCATTCAGCATTTCTAAAGCTTTTAAAAATTCATCTCTAGAATTAGACCAGTAAATTTTGTATGACGGATAATTTGAGTTTCATAGATAGATAAATTTCTAATCTCAGTTGCTCCCATCATCCTTGTAAACAAATGGCCTAGAGCACTACCCAACCCCATAAAGGATTCTTATCAAAGAGTTCCCAGTGAGTCTGACCACAAGAAAAAATTATCCTCATAATTTAAAGTTTAAAATTAAAAGTACGAAAACTTCGTCAAAATTACCAATGGTAAGGTAATTTAATTTTTAATTTGAGTAAAGCCATGTGGATCCAGAGGAAATTACATCATTAACCATATAGGTCTGGAATTACTGGAGGTGTAAATGGAGGAAGGAGGCGCTGGAGTGAATACTTCAAAACCTATTGTGACTTCCATAGGTAAGGGCCTTAGCAGCATCAACCTCAGATTTCTGCCTACAAAATAGACTCAAATATATTGGCTAACTACCTAGGTCACGGGATCTACGCCACGGTGAGGGTCGTTAAGGAATTTGGAGAGGACTTTAGGTCAGGGGTGGATTCGACCTGGTCCAACCTGTCATCCTTCCAAATCATGGTCATTCTACTCCTGGCTGGAACAGTAGTTTTTGCTCTTATTGCTCTTCGGCTACTCTGTAACACTTATGCCAAGCATGAGCCAAGGTGTCCATGCTGGAAATGTACCCTCGATGCAAAGGCTGAGCGCTCACTTCACAGTTACAGAAGTTTTGAAATTGAAGATACCTGCACGGAATGCTCGAAACTAATCAAACGACTACCTGTCACGACTGTAAACGAGGAAACGCAGACTATGCCTGTATAGTTCCTCAATCCTCAGCAACTCGGTTTTGCTCAGAAGCTTTAAAAAAATAATGCTCACGTAATAATATACGTAAATATTACATTTTAAAATTTTTATTAAAGTTTAGATTTAGGTTAGAATTCTTTGATCGACTACTAAAAACCAGATAAATGTTTAATTCCGTTTTAATTTGACGGTGAGTAAAATCGGGCTTAAGCCGCGAGCTACACTGAAATGAATCGCAAATCTACAAACTCGTTTCTAAAAGTTTGGTGGAAATGACTAAATTCCAACAATGGAAATGTAAACGTTGAAATGTAGTGATTAGATAAGTGAGAGAATTTAAGTCAATACATTCCGTAATTTTTCCCTGTTTAGTTTAGTTCTATCGGTCACTTCTTTTCCGCCGTCGAGTTCAAGCAAAAAATTGTCATCATTTTCAGCAGCTCGGAAGTACAATAGCCTAGAGACTAAGGGTCTAAAATAATGTTCTTCAGTTCAAAACCAAGCAAGTCATAATTTTAATTTTGCGCACTTTTGCTACTTGACATGCTTAACTTTCCGATTTTGGCAGAAGGAAATTCCAAGCTGACTTGAATTAGAAAGGCAGGCGTGAATTCCAGTACTTAAACTTTCGTGAGTGGCGTTAAACCCCTTCATCTTTTAATTCCAGGAAAAACTGAAATAGAACCGTCACTACCAGTCCACCCTGCTGAAATACAAAAATGGCCAGAGAAGCACTGGGCTGCTTACACCTGGTTTTGGGTCGTCATAGGAATGACTGCAGTCATCTTCATTCTAATCGTCCTCAGAATATTCCTTGAAAACAGGAAAAGACACAAGCATCCCTGCCCATGCTTCAAGTGTGAAAAATTTTCAGAGTCACTCTCATTGCCCATGGAGAATATTCAGAAGCCGCCATTGGCTCGATCCATCCCTGATCCAGTACCACAAGATAAAAATCCCGAAAATAATACTGATGAAGTTCTTCCAGTAAATCCAAAGCCAAGGAGGCCAAATGCACTGCCGTTGATTTTAGAAGAGGTGGAAGCATTGGTGGAACCTGGGCCAAGAAAGTCTCCACCATCCGGTCCGCCACCTCCTCCTGGATTCATTTTGAATCACAATTTTACACGAAGACATTCCCTCCCTGCAAGATTAAGAAATATTTATAATTCGACTAAAATTGGATTCGAAGGAATTTTTGGGAGCTAATACGGAAATTTGGAAATTCTCGTTCTGTATCTTATTAT
The DNA here is from genome assembly GCA_019776545.1 of Brachystomella parvula. Taxonomy (NCBI): domain Eukaryota; kingdom Metazoa; phylum Arthropoda; class Collembola; order Poduromorpha; family Brachystomellidae; genus Brachystomella; species Brachystomella parvula. The sequence goes on along the minus strand of JABASM010001378.1, from coordinate 10,721 downwards.
CTTGAATTGCCATTGTTCGTAAGGTCATAATATGCATAAACATGATTGAGGAGCAATTAATAAATTCCAACCTTGAGTAATTTCTTTGATTTGCCTGATTCCAGACTACGCTTTGTTCAGTTGTAAGCAATCGTAGCCTGAAAAAGGCGAATTTTTCTAATACTTTTAGAACTACGGCGTAAATATGAAGGGCATTGCTGTAATTCTAATATCATTCTTTGCCTTTTCATTTATATTTCTCACCTTCTCGTTTTCGTATCAAGCTCCTTCAGATTCTGGTAAAAAAGTCTTCACGTAATTTTTTTTTAAAAAAAAATCCGAATTCAATATTTAATTGCGCAGAATCAGAGCCTCCGACACGGATTTTTCAATGGAGGAGCTATGGAGTCCGTATCTCGTTTTCGTTCCTCCACCTTCTCTGTCTCGGAATGATCGGATTATGTAAGCAATCGGAGGAATTCACATTCTGAGAGTTGAAGATTTTTATAAAATTCTCCTTTTAAATAAATCTTTAGCTGCCTCAACTCTAGCAGTTTTCGAAGGATTCAAGCCAGTTGGTGTAGTTTCTGTGGTAAGAAATTGGGAATTGAGTCTTTCCTCTAAAGGGGGAACGGTAGGGGGTCATCACGTTGATCATGCGCTGTGACCACGTACCCTTTCCTCTTAAAAAAGTAAGCCGATAACTGTTTTGTTAAGTTTGTGTCAGTCGGTGTGCTTCTGTGTTCATCAACCCTGTATGCCACTGTGGGGCATATGGATGACCACATTGACGGAAGCAGAGGAACTGCGCATGGGCCATTTCTGACATACTCCACCATTGCATACTGCAGCATGCTTACCGCTGTAATTGGGTTTCTACAAGCTGTTTTCTCCGTTACTCTCCTCGCTACCACTGGAAAACAGGTATAAGAATTAAAATTTTTGAAAATGCTACGCTTTAAAAAACCTGAAACCTCACAGGCTAATAATGCGCGTAACCGAGTGTAATCACTGAAGAAAAGAAGAAAAGGGATGTTGAAAATACTGGTTGTATTGAATTCTAGGAAATTCTGAAGAGTGGAAAACTCTGGCTTCGTTTTCAATTATTCGGAACAATCTGCCTCACTATGGTCCTCGTCTACATTTTCTCTAAGAATGGTCTATCTGAGATTACTCGAGCCACTGCCTCTGCTGAGTTATCCTACATCAAATGCCTCCTAGCAAATATCATCTTCCATCAATTCGTCCTGCCCCCACTATTTGGGGGCATTGCACTTGGGAAAACAGAAGGAATCTCAGAGGATGATGATGAGGATGAAAATTTTAAAACTGAGAATAATACAAAAGGAAGAATTTCAACTATTGCCTAAATCCTAAATTTATTATAATTTGTGGGCTCTTCCAGAATTCCACAACACAAGGACCCTAATCTAACTAATTTAATTTTTATAATATAAACCTAATTCAATACTATTTTTTACAGATTTAAAGCATAAGGTTGCTACCTACTTTTTACAAAAATGGAAAACAGTTCTTAGGCAATAGTTACAACACCGGATAGAAAATTGAATTTACAATATACTTATAAAGCGAACTGTGAGAATCATAATTAGGCTCATTGTTTTACGGACTTTGGAGTCCAAGCGTTGAAAAAAGTTAGTGAATAATTAACGTTGGTTTACGTTACCTCATGCAAAAATTCGACCGTATTTTAGGTTTCGTCGGGGGTATTATTGTTTGGGGCTTGCGGGATTGTGAAAAATGGAGGTGACTTAAATGTTGGTTGCTTTTGACTCCATGAGGACTCTGTATGGGGAGTGTGAGTGAGCACTCGGTGGTCCCGAATTCGGAATCGGATTGAAAGACTGTTGAAATCGTGGGGCAGAGTGAAAATGTGGGTGAGATGAGTGTGGGTGATTGAGAGGTGTAGAAACAGCTGAGTGATGATTATTGTAGTGTTGATGCTGGGGTGAGAATCTTCCAGTTGATCCTGACTGGCAGTTAATAGGGCAGTGAACAATGGGTGTGGACTGGTATGCGACGCAGTGAGAGGGGGATTGCTGGGCCCTTTGTTGCTGCCAATTGTTTGGATGAGCCATGTTAGAAATATTTGTAGAATTTGTGTTGTTACTGTTCGGCCCAGTACTGGAGTTGTGGGAGTGGTGACTACTTTGTGAATTGTTACTGGCACAACTCAAGCTTCCTGGAAACGGGTGAAATGGACCGCTACTTTGGATTTGAGGAAGAACAGGAAGCAGAAGCTGCTTGAGACGGGTGTTGAGTTCATCGAAGTGGGGTCGACGCTGAGGCAGTTCTCCCCAGCACTCTACCATAATTCCATACATCCTTGGAGGACACATGTCAGGGCAAGGAAGGAGTTGGCGTGAGCGTATCATTTCAATCACTTCTTGGTTAGTGTATCCATAGTACGGCTGTAGTTAAATATTCAATGGTAAAATCAAGAAGTAAACAATAAAGATACGCGAGTGTTTTTATCTTCATTCATTTTTATGAATAAAATTTTTTACCTGCAGTCCGTATGAGTAAATCTCCCAAAGGAGGACTCCAAAGCTCCAGACGTCTGACTCGGTCGAGAATTTACCTACAATTACATTCAGGTTTTCATGCTCAAAATTATCTAGTGACCTCAATACAGAGTACTTTTTAATTAAATTATTTTTATCCACAATCCTTACCATAGAGAATTGATTCTGGTGGCATCCATCTCACGGGTAAAAGGGATTTTGACTGCACTCTGTAGTAATCTGACGAGTAAATATCTCTGGAGAGCCCAAAATCCGAAATCTTGACGACAAGTCCTTCGGCTGAAAATAATAAAAGCAAATAAATATTAGGCTTCATTCAGAGATCCTGAAAAAAAAATCGAAAATGATGTCCTTACAAACTAGGCAATTTCTAGCTGCCAGGTCTCGATGAATGTAATGATGCGCTGCTAAATAGTCCATCCCAGCTGCAATCTGAGCAGAGATTAGAAGCATTTCGTTGGGCTCAACAATTTTGACTTTGTCACTCGGACCCTCATTCCGTGGTGAGTGAAGAATTAGGAACTCATGCAAATCACCCTATTCATTCATTCAATAAAAATCATTAACCAAATGCGCCTCACAAATGCTACTGAAATAAAAACATACCTGCGTCATATATTCGAAAAGCATGCACCGTGGCTCGTCCTTTGTTATGACCCCAAGCAGACAAACAATATTTGGATGTTTCAACTCAGCCATCATGTCAGACTCACGGAAAAAATCCTGACGTGTTTTATTTGTCGCACCAGCCTTTAGTGTTTTGATTGCCACTCTAACGGGGGCATCACCATGTCGGAGTATCGCGTCACCCTTGTACACTTTCCCTACAGAAAACAAGAACAGTTACAGCGTGTACTGCAGAGAGAGAATTATTGAATAAACCAGGAAAACTGAATTACCAAAAGCTCCTTCACCAAGCTCTTGAAAAAATTGTACATTGGCTGTTGGTATTTCCGGTGCTTTTGGCTGCCCTGGTTTCCTTAACAAGCTATTCATCTCGAGTGCTTGAAGTGAAGCGGAAGTAGCCTTCCCGTTCTTCTTTCCTTTTCTTCCACGACGACAACAGCAAACGAGGAGTGAGAGCATACAGACGAGGAGAATGGCTGACATTCCAGCAACTCCCATCATCCAAATTGAATTGTCCAATCCAAACATTCCACATTTAGGAACGCGGCATGGCTCCTTACGAAAATGTTGAGAATCCGAGAAACACCATGGTTCAGCCTCAGTACCACCTGTACATAAGAACATCAGAAAATAAATCAAGTCATAAAAAAAGAGAAATTTTGTGCGTACCAGGATTTCTGCAGTAGTTGTGACCCCCCATGAGTTCAGCATACTCCGAAGATTTGAATGCCATTTGATGACTCCAGGGACGACAGGGCTCACCACTGGCTGTTTCTTTGACTGTTCCTCGGTAGCTATCTCCCTTGTCCACATAGCAAGTCTCATCCTTGACATTGGCAGAGAGTTCCGGCAAGTCGAGGCTAATGCAAGTTCTTGCTGTATCTGAACCAAGGGGTGGTAACTCTGAGCACTCTGGAATTGGTAGCTGCTGTCCAATTAGATGGTGACGCTTGGCAATAGCATACTCCTGACGGCAGAGATCGTGCTCGAGAAGCTCACACTCTTCACGACAAATCCGTCGCGGTGAGACGAAGTTAACATTTTCTTCTGGATTTTCTACACCGTCCGGACATAAAGGGAAAGCCGAGTAGCAGAGTGACGGGATTGCAAACTTTGAACACCGTGGGCTGATGTCACTAAAATGAAGATTTAAATAACAAACTGTTAAACACAAACTGTTACTCTAAACCTAAACAGTTGATGATTAACGATAGCAAATGATGAAAACTGCTCTTACCCAATGCGCGAGGACTGGACGACGGCTAAGGCTTCTTTCAATTTAGTCTCTGTGAGTATACTGCTCTCCTTCGAATGGACGTAAATCGTTCTGTTTCTAATATACTCGGCACATACCGTCCCAGTGTACCTCTGTTAAATGACAAGAATCAGTTTCTGTTGAACTTCGGATTCATGATTCAGTTTAACTTACCTGACATATTCCAGTCCCATCTTTGGGAGGCTGGAGACGGGCCTTCGGACTCACACTGTTTACTTCCATTGCTCCGCCATTGCTGTTCACCATCAATGGACCATGATGAAAGTTCTCAATTCTATGAACACTGGAATCAAAAAGTACTATTTCAGTATGTATAATTTAAAAAACTTGTGTAAAAGTAGAAAACTAGAAAACTGTCCAGAATTCGGGACGGGAAAAGGGAAGAATCAAGGGCGTATACGGAATCCGAATTCGGAGATTCGATTCTGTGGATCTCTTCTCTTCCTCCCTTTTCCTTCGTTTCTCATCTCGTTTACCAACACTCGTGAATGGGTCGGTTTGGAGGGGTAAATATATAAAAGTACAGGGTGATCCTATACTACTTTTGACCTCTGCTATTTATTATCGGGATAAAAGTTTAAACCACGGATCATGCGCCAACTTGTGCATATAAATAATGTGATAAAAGGTTTGGGAGACCGCAAGTGCTTTTACTTCATTTCGAGGAAAAGGTCAAAGAATTTTTTAAGATTTCCCCTCATTCCCTTCAAAAGCAGAGAATTCCTGGAAATATAGGTTAACGTTATCAGCTTCCCTCCATAACACCTCCAAAGATGTTAACGCCTTTCTTAACTTGACATAGTCGTAAGGATTATAATATATAGTAGTTTTAGACCAGGAGGCAACATTTGCTTCGCAGATTATTCAAATTATTTATTTAAATTCCAGTTGATCCGCGACCTGTGACTTAGACCAAGCGAAAAACGTAAGCTATTCTTCTTTATAGGTGTGTTTGGAGAGCTCAGGTTTTGAGCTACATCCTGGTATTCATTATCTCGAATGGACTTTCGAATAGAATTTTTTGAATAGAAATTTTTGACTGTTTAGCATGAACTGTTGTGATCTCATTCCGAGGTCAGGGGTCGGGTCAGAAAACACTGTAACACTGTCTTATCGAAAACGAAATTTCAGTCTGTGCTACACCTCAATCGTCTCTGCGAAGAAAGGTTTTTTCAAACTCAAAGATTAGAAGCCAGTCTGGTCAGTATGTTGTGGTCTTTGACCTGAACTTCTAGCTCAGGATGAGGTTAGGGACGAAACTGGATGAGGAAAATTTGCTTGCGTTAATAGGGACATTTAGGTGCAGGGCTTTTTTTAGTTCGGCCTAACCATTTGGCTCTAGAGGCCATAGGGTTTTTCGTTAAAAAAACTTGCCTTTTAACAAAAAAAACCCTATGGCCTCTAGAGCCAAATTGTTAGGCCGAACTAAAATAGCCCTGCATCTAAAACTCCTTAATGTCTTCCACAATTTTCCTTCTTGACTACGGCGAAATTTAACCATAAGCTTCTCGAAATATTAAGCAAGTTTGTTCATGTGTCTAAGAATTCTGGACCACCCTGCACATCCCTCACAAAGGGGATGCTGATGATGGGATACAAGAGTATAAAGGTTTTTTTTTGCTCAAGAGCATGTGCAGCAAAATGCATGTGCAAATGATGTGCATTAAAGCTTTATGCATTGTTTGCATTTCAACAATGTGATCCAAAGATGAATATTGATGCAAAAATGACTTACCTTCCTGACTCCCCGATTTCAGGGAAATTGTCAAATGGGGATGGGAAGTCTGGTATCACACCACGCTCCAACGCTAGAAAAATAAGTTTAAATTAATTAGTTCAATCTTCAGTTGACATGATCAATTCCCCTGCGGCCAATACCCAGCATCGCCTTCAATCGCTTTTACCAAAACGGTTAAAAATTATCCATTAAAATGATTAAACGCCTTTCTTCTGATCCCTTCCCTAATCGTCGTGTCATCTGACACACATTGACTACTGTTCCGCTTCCGCTCCCCCAGTACTTTCTTAATCATGAGAAATATGGTTTCAGAGTCACGCTCCTTTGACCCGCATGGATGGATTCGTAATTGAAATTCAGTGAAAGAGCCAATTTAGACTATAGTAACTAAGACTGGAAGCATTAATTGAAAGTCAGAAGACTTGACAGTTTCAATTAGTGTCAGTGGTTTAGAAAACGAAATCCGGAACATGGAGTCTCTTCCTACCTCCTACTATCCTTAGTCTATTAAATCTGCACGCTCTGATACACGCATGTTTATGACATTAGAGAAAATAAATTCAAGCCACTGTACTACATGTCATCGTCTTCATTCCGTTTCCCTCAATCGCTCTTTAGCGTTGATGTTGATTATCCAAATGGAAGCTGCTGAGTGTATCTGTTCTCGATTCCCAGATTTTTGAGAAAAATGGTAAAATGATAATGTGGCAATCACCGTCACTTTGATTAGTTTACAGTTCTACAAAAGCATACTGTTTATGCAATTAAAAATGGCGGACAGCCGTTCAGCACCAAGGAACCATGATTCTACCTGTCAAATTTTATAAGTTCTACTCCCGTCTTTTGTTTCTGATGGATGAGAGCCAGCTTTCTCTTTTTTTAATCTCCATGTTATTAATTAAGAGGAGATTAGTTTCCTTTTTGTTTTACAAAGACCCAGACACATGAAAAGTTAAGATTCAAGATTCCTCAAGATGGTTTTCAGAGAAACCAAGGTCTCTTCATTTGTAATTTAAATTAGATTTTCTTTGGTTTCCTTAGACCCTGCCGCCGCACCACGCACGATTGACGTTGGAACAAAAGCAAAATGAATTAAGTCATCCAGCCATTTGAGCCTGTAGAAAAGCTGAGCTTTGTCGCTGCCTCAACTACTTCAACCCAAAATTAAATTATTGCTGCAAACAATACTATGTTTTTCGAGTCTCTTTTCCCTGGTAAATCCTTTTCCCTGCCTCTCTTAAAATCGGGCTGCTTTCACTTTGTGATTTCCCTGAGTCCCTGACTGGCACTGGAGTGAAGAGGACTTCCACTGGAAAAGAGCTGAATTCAATGGGGTGAGACAAAAGGGGTCTCTAGATGCTCTTTTGAAAATTAATTGAGCGTAGGAAGTAGTGCTCGGCTTTTGCCCATAGAAAATCCACAATTTCTCAACCATGAACTTAAAATGTAAAAATTAAAGTTTTGTTTTTGAATCCTTCCTATACGAAGTACGGGCTCACGCCTCGACTAACCCCGCTTCTGTTTTGTTTCACTTTCAATTTACAATTTACATGAGAGGAGCAGAAGTTACTCTTGACTTTCTTTTTTGGCTTCTCTTTTACCACCCTCTTTACTTTCTCCGGCTTCATTTGCATTTAACCCGGCCGAAGAAGTTTGAGTTTAAGACTTGGTGGAAAACTTTTGATGAAATTTTTTCTTTTTTTTTTACTTCTCATGAAAGAGATTTTTTCAATTAAGAATTTTTTGACTTAAAGCTTGACTTGATCGATTTCCTCACCTGGATCATGCCTCACGTCTAGAATACCGGTTGAGCTGATTTTCTTTTGTCTGCTATGCACCTCACACGTATAGAAACCTGAGAAGAGCACCGAGAAGAGCAAGGATTAAATTATTGTAATAAGATCCAATGGTATCAAGTGACCGTCGAAAATGATTTTCATCTGCTCATCAGATTTTCAATTTTGCGAATTGTCATTAGTTTCGCCAAATGAAAAAAAAAGCAGGAGAATTTCATCCCTTGGTTCAAATTACCTTTATCTAAGACTTCAACAGATGAAATACGTAATTGTGACCCAAGTTTTTGATCCTTGTACCCGTCTTTCCTGCTAAAAAATTTTTTTTCATTATTCACAGAGCTCAAACTTGATAAATGTAATTCAGCAAAAATTTTGGCTTACCTAGTCTGATACTTTCGTATCCGAAATCTAGGATTTTTCGTATTGATTTCAACAGAATTTCTAAGCCAATGAATTTTCCTAGGTGAAGGATTCCCTTCAGCTTCACATCGTAATCTGACGTTCGTCCCAGAATCCCGTGTTACGTTCGTCAGTTTTTGAATGAAGCGGAGAAAACTTGGAGGAGTGGTAGGCGTGACTCTGGTCGTCGTAGTGGTGGCCATGGTCGTGGTGCTGGGTTCAAGTCCACCTTCCTCTTCTCCAACATGCTTTCCCCCAAGTCTTGTATTATTATCTCCAGTGCCAAAATTCTGAGTTCTGGAAATATGAAATATATTTTTATAAAAAACATTGTGCTGTCCAGTTTTATTAAAACCAGAATTCAGAGAGAAGGGCGATCTTGCTTGGCTCGATGAAGAACCCAACTGCCAGCTTCCATTCAAAAATGTGACAGTTGGCGTCAAGAGCAAGATGAAAAATTCAAGGAAAATTCAAATAAACACTAATGCAAAATACGATCTTAGCTTGAAGATATTTTTTTTCAAAAAGAAAAAAATGTTGAGAGTACATTTAATCTTAGCAAACCGGAAACATTTTTTTTCTGCTTCTCACTTTCTCAACAAGGTTTTGGGGAAAAAAGTCGTGTAAGAAGGGTGAAAGTGGGAGAGACTGTGAAGGAGTTTGAGTTAGTTGATGTTGATACGAGGTTTTTTTTTCACTCGGAGAAAGTAGTAGAGACAGAGATGATTTATGAGAAAGTGAGTCTGCCAAGTTTCCGAAATGCATTAGGACGCTCTCATCGCTCCTATGATTGGAAAATGTGTTATTCATTCGGGATGTCGAGTAGACCGAGAAAAAATTGCAAGAAAAATTCAAAGTACTACACCAAAGATTACGTCGCTTCAGGATGACTAAGAGCTCAAACTAATATTCGTGCACTCAAGCGCTAAGCTTACTGCAAATAGCCAGGTGAATGTCGTCTCTTCAAGCGCCATGGCATATCATGATTTTTGATTTATGATCTTTAGCATAAAGCGAGCACTTACTCATTTGTGACTTCCGAATAATCTTCCTGATCCTCTTCCTCGTAGTCCTCTGCCTCGTACTCGTCAATATTGGATGGGAGGTCATCAGAAGCTGGATAGGGGTCAACCCAAAATTCTCTTCGGCTGTTTATTCCTCCTGTAGAAAAAAAAACAGAGTTTCTCAAATGGATTCCTAAATACTGAGTTTATTACCATACAAATTGGCTTAGGGCAGAAGACGTACATCCCAAGCGAATTTTTTTGGTTTCATTAAAATGGTAATGAAGTTCATAACGGCGGAGAGGAAGGGGATGAAGAAGTGTGTGTCATTTCATTAAAATCCCATTGACAAAATTCTAGTATTAAGTCACCCCCTCACCCTCCCTCATCCAACACCCTTCTACCACCCCAAAGCAAAAATTTCGGTCACTCAAGTCCAGAATTAAAATGTCAGAAACAGGGGTAGCGGGGATTTGAATCAGGGGGTTGTATTATTGAGCTCCAGCTCATGAGCTTTTATACGAAGTTTCATGGTATTATGAGGAAAAATAAGAATAATTGGATTGAGCATGTGGTTTATTAGCTCCAATTTCAATAGGCTGGAACCCTCACTCCTGTCACTCTCCTTCTTCCTTTTATGAATTCGAAGTAATTTTTTCTGGGACTTCTTCCTTCAGCCCTCGTCGTTACGCTCCGAGTGTAAAAATGCGCTCGACGGCTTTTGTTGGAGTTGTATATGAATTTCCTGGAGAAATGTCACCGTTTCTTTTCTTAAACCTTTCTTCTCTGCCTTTGCTTTTCTGATATTATTGAAGTGCAAACAATTTTAGTGGGAGAAAGTCTGGTGTGGTGATAGAACTGCTAGAGAGATAAGGGGAAAGGAAGTGAGACCATTTTCTATAAATGTCCAGCAGTTTTCCTCGTTTTTGTTTTATTTGTTCAAGAGATTTCTTCCGCTGAATTTCCTTGCTCCTACAATTTCCCCTCCTTTTATACTATTTTCCATCGATTCCTTTTGAAGTCATTGGAGATTAATTCATTTCTTTCTATACTCAAGAGCAATTAATTCCTCAGGCATTACTGTAACAAATGACCAAAATAATGTCAACAGGGAAAAGATAAATTACTTCCATTAAGGTTTAAGAAACACTAAAAGGAAAATCTGAAGATGAATTGGATAAAAATAAACGGAAATTATGTTTTTTGGCACGATGTGAGAATAACTGTCAGTGAAGTAAAAATTAATTGATCGGCAAAGTCCTGTGAATTCATTTATGCGTGTAAATGCTTTTACGATTCAAATTATCATCAATTTTGCGTTTACATCAATAAATCTCCGCCGAAAATCTCCAATCC
>JABASM010001377.1:0-14941 GCA_019776545.1 Brachystomella parvula | reverse complement strand
GTTTCCGAAATGATTAGACACATGAATGCAAAAGAAAAAATTCATTCGTCCTCATTAACCTATTTTTTTGCTTGTCAGTTCCTACTATTTCCTTTCAAAATTCAGTTCATCAAAATCAATCTGAGAACACAAAAAAATCTTCAAACTTTGGTGACAAACTTTTCATCCCAGCTTCAAATGGACTTTAATTTCCCATGTGGAAAAAGTTGATTGGTAAAGGCGCACAGCAGGATGCAGGAAAAGTTTGCCACCTTATGTTCGAATGCCACTTTATAAATCAAGAAACCCATAATTTTGACCAAAAGAATTTGATACACCAAAACCTCAGATTCTATCATTCAATTTAATTCAAAATCCAATGGGAAATTACAAATCGTCTCTAAACCTGACTAATGCATTAATCTGTCACAGCTTCGCGCTACACAGTTCCTTTATAAAGAGGGATACTGATTGATTTTCCTTCTTGCTTCTAGCTGGGTTAACCTGCTTGAATTTTAAAATTCTCAAGCTCTTGAATAAAAGCCAAGGAAAAGAGAAAGTTTCTCTTCCACTTGCATCACCATTTACTTTGAAGGGGAATGTTGCGAAAGGAAGTGACGGGATAGGGACAGCCTTCCCAGAGAAAGCAATAAGCTGAATCTTTTATCAAGGCATTATTGTATTAGAAACTCACCGTAACTCCACAGCATCTCACTGTCCCAAACTTCCGGCACGGTTCTAGGAATCCTAATTCCCGAATATCTGTCGCACTCCGCCCATAGATCCGTGGGCACTTGTCCATTGGCAAACAGGGACAAATCCCATCACTCTTTCCTTCTCTACCTGTCACCATCCCCACACCCGTAATCACTACAATCAGGAGAACAAGAGAATGAGAAGGGAATTGACACTTCCGGTCATTCGATCCAATCATGTTAGCCATTATTTTTACTCTTCCTCTTGAGTCTACCCCAGAGAACAATAGTTGAAAGATTTCTTCTCCTCCACTTTCTCCAAACAGAAAGAAAAGTAATTAGTTCTTCTAATAAATTTAAATGAATCACCACCGAGGAGAACGTGATAATGGGTCCTTATTGAAAATTTTTTTTCAGGGAGCAGGGATATGCGTAGCTACTTCAGCATTTTGGAGAGGTCTGGAGATAAATTATTTCTCAAGTCTTAAAATGAATTAGACTAGAACTCTTCCAAAATTAAACTAAGACAGGAGGAGGAGTGAACTAATTCCTTAAATATGAGCCACTTTGATTTTTTCCACAAATAAGGTAAAGGTAAAAATAAAACAGGGAAAAGTACCGTTTGGATTTTTCTGCAATAATGGACAGGTGAGGAGGACTTGAAATGCAGTGAGAGGGAAAGAGTTGAGCTGAAGAAGTTCCGGTTTGAAGGGTAGGGACCCCTTGGGTCAAACTACCACCAGTAAAGTAAAGTATGCTAAACAGTATTCTTATACTTGAATAAATATCCACGTGAACTCAATCCGAGCCCTTCTCACCTACTTTTCTGGCCAAAGAAAATTTCTTCGGATTTCTAAATTCTTTTGTTTTCTTTATAGTAGGGCTTTTAGGATAAATTGCCTGAAAAAAGGGCGGATTGTTTTACTATATTAAGGTAAAGAGTTTGTGGAATGGAAAACTCCTATTTCGTCTATCGTTATTCATCATTCATGTCAAAATAAAACGCCGAAAGTAAATGCTATACTCATCCCATCAGCTTCGGATTCAGAATAAGTGAAGTCAAGGTGATGTATTTCAAGCTTCAGATAGAATTCCATGAATTCCTAAAAACTGGAAAGAAATATTGATTCCAACCTGTACAGAAGGTAATATACATTAAGACTCCGAAATTAATCGAAAGGAGGAGATGACGACTGCTGGTCTTGAGTTGGCAAAAAAAAAAAAAAAAGAATTTGGAGAAAGTAGTATAAACGGAAGGTATGAAAAAGAAAAGTGCAGGAAGGCAAAGGAAAAGGAAAACCTTGGGCGTTGTCTTTCATTTTCTCTTCAAGGCTTTTACCGGTTTCTTAAAGTGAAAGCCTTGGTTTTATCCACCGGCAATACGAATTCCCTAGTTGCATTAGTAGCAAGTAAACTGCCGTCCTCAGTCAGTAGAAATTGCAACCAACACACAGCTTTTTAGCCTGTCACTCGGTGTAACTGACATTATTATTGACATAGGATTTAAAATTCCATTAGCTAAGTTCTTTTAAAATTACTGAGTAAAGTTACACTTTACTTTATTCCTTAATTCATCTTAATTAATCTAAACTACGCTTTCGAAATGCATGACCGTATCACTAGCCCTTCACGTTTGCAACTTAGGCAACTACAGAAAAAAAGTATTGGCAAAAAAATTGGATTATCCATTATTAGGTTACATCATGCGTCTGAAAAAGTTTAAAGAAGATGAAGAAGCAACAGTGAGGAATGCTAAACGAATTTTTTGATCCTGCAAATGGGTCAAAGTACTAATGGACATTATACTAATAATATACCTGCTGAACGACCTTAAAAACCAGATATGATGGGTTGGGAGGCTAGAATTGTCGCACGAGAAATCATGCCTTGATTTTCCGGAGTTCTTTACAAATTAGGTCAATCCGGACAAGCAATGCATCAATCGAAAGGGCTTGGTCCCCTAATTGGAAAGAAGAACTTGCCGTTTCTGACTTGAAACACAGCCGCTAGAAGTCGTTATAATTGTTCTACCCAAGCTCTCATGCCCTACGGTGGCCATGTTACAGATCAGAAAGGGCAAGTGCGGTCCATTTTTAGAATCAGGATACCAAGCGCTTTCGATTGACGTATTGTTTTTTCAGAGAGCTGAGTGGCCTTTGGTGACCCTAACAGAGCCAATAGAGTCAATATTAGGAAAAAAAACTAGCGGGGATTCACCGGGATCTGGGAAGTAATTTGATCCCTATCTCCTTTACACAGAAAATCACCCCCACTCGAGTTTTTCTCTGGTAAGACAAAACCCTTTGGCGTAATAACAGTACTAATTGACCTTAATAAATCCCTACACACTTCCTGCAGATTGCAGGATTCACATTAATTCCAGGAATGAGGGGTACGGGGCCGATAGTGCGACAGTATTTCCCATGCGAAAAGTCTAGCCTTCCCACCCATTAGTACCCTCTAGATTGGAATTTCCAGTCACCACGGATCTGGTGAAGCACATCGAGATCCCAACGGATTCGCATCCTTGTATTGAGAAAAAACCATAATTTTGTCTTTCAACTGCTGACAGAGTTGAAGTGCATCAGCATAATGGAGAAGGACTTCACTCAGCCATGGGGCACAGGACTCCGTTTGAAATGAGTCAAATTTCAGATCACCCTGGGTCTGGCTCATGACGTAGACTGCAAATATGAGCTTGTGGGCTTGAATGTAAAAGCTTACAGCCAGTTCAGCTGGCAGAGGTGGAAGTAGTGACTTCATGTTTCGGCTTGAGATAAGCTCATCAATTGTGCGCTTTTTAGGGATGATGAGGGCGTTGCGACCCTTTTGTAGAGAATTCATGATACGGTTGAGAATGTATAGAGCCTCATCGGCGGATTTTACAGGCTCCTCTGTACTGTTTGTTAGAAACTGTATACAGCTCTGTAGATGATTTGCCGAATCTTGGACTTGCTGCAACTTCCATTCTGACTGAAGATTCGTATGGAATTGGGTTGGGATCTTATTTACCTTAATAGTTATATCTGCGTTCGTAATATTATCCCCGAGAACAGTGACTACACATTTTATACTCTCCTGGGCATTATGACTAGCCGTGGCTAAAATGAATTTGTCAAGTTTTAAAGGCGTGGACTGCCCTCCAACCGACATTGGAAAATGACGAGCACATTCCTAAGAAGAATAAAACCAGCATTTTGACCTTGTCAAATCGATGCATAACTTGAACTTGTAGAAAATTTACCTCAACCACTATTTGTGAGTCTTTTCAGGGACTCTGGAACTTGATGCTGAAGGATCCAGTCAAATTCCTGTTGCTGCAAAACAAATAATGGTTTCTGTTGGTTTAAAGTTGACATAATAAGCTATGAAATCAATTACTACGTTGTAGATTTTTGAATCAAAATCACCCAGGGAATACTCGTATTCCCTGAAAATCACCCTGATATAATCTGTGTACGAAATAAAATGAAAAATTCTTACCAATGCCAGTATTTCCCACTTTTCTGTATCCGCCATTTCTAAAAGAAGTCCTTCTCTGCCTCTGTATTAAAAACCCGGATTCATTGAGCTTTAATTGCTTCTTTAAAGAAATCTAAAAATATAAGCAAAAAAGTTAAGAGGAGAGAAAGTTAATTTTTCCGAGTTTGAAAAATGCGCGCGGAAAGGGGTGGAGAAAGCTCTCAAGACTTTTCCTCGCCCTTGCCCTCAAATGCCGTCGGATTTTGTCTTTTCGTTTTAGCGAAACGCTTAGGAAGGCTGGAGAGAGAAGCCGAAGCGTACCACAGCGCAGCGTGAAGCTATGGTGTAAACATGGGAGCAAAAATATGTCGCCAAATACTTTTATAAAGAGCAACTTGGGAATGGCAATCTTTAGTTTATTTAAAAGTATTAAAAAACGGCGTATATATATATGACTTAGAAATTAGGATCACAATTATTTTTAGTTCTATGCGCAATTACAAAGGAACGAAACCCAGGAACTAAACCCTTCAACTTCAATCTGAACAGTATTAAGCTTACGTAATGGCGGTAGGTTTTATAGTAACCCTTCACGAATAGGAAGTAACAGAGATGCTTAAACAATAGAAGTTTCGAGGGTTAGGCAACACAATTTTAAAGGGGCTCACGGATTCACCCTGGTGTCACCAATATCCTCCACGTACTTGTTCAATGCCATATCAGGAGCAGCCGATTTAATTTTTTTGATAGAGGAATGTCCAGAAGCTCCACTTGGTACATGATCCCTAGTTGAAACAACACAATTTCAAGTATTAACGAGATCCATGTGATCCTGGCTCATTAGGAAAATTAGTCCAAGACGCTTGAACCATTCGGATCACAAAAACTTTTCAAAACATTTGAAAACCGTTATCTGAGTCAGTGCTCGTTTCATCAATCTCTACAATAGTAAGCTCAGGACCAAGAATATGATTTAAGCGGCACTAAACAATTCTAATTGCTTAAGCGCAAAAGTTTTCAGCTGGTCATTATGAGCAGGTAGTCAATCAATACTAGGTTCAAAAGTGATCGTCAAATTCCTCTTCTGTAGCAACTTTTTACCCTTTCTTCTTCAAAACCGGGAACTCTAGGAAGATGTTGTTGATAACATCCTGACATGGAAGAGATCGTGGATCGTCTTCTTGAAGAATTCTAGTTAAACATTCTGATAAGCTCTCCCGACGGTGCTCCATTTCTAAGTAGCTTGTATTACGGAGAATGTAACTAACGAGCGTCAAATAGACCTTTCGATTCTGTGAAATATGGACCAACAAGGTTAGTAGGAATTTAAAGTAAATAATTAAAATGACGAACTTACGTCGTCTGCATCTCCGGGACCAAGATCTGTAAGCCACCGAATGATGACATCTATCAGAACTTTTAAGTCGTTCAAGTAGAATAATTTGGCAACGATTTTGCTGGATAACATATCGGAGAGAATCTTGAAAACAGAATTCGGCTGACGGCAATGGTCCAAACGGAATTTATGCGGTAACGTTGAAACCGGATCCTCTGTGTAAAATTAAATAGGATGAAAATATATATTAGTACAGAATGATCGCAAATAATCTGCACTCAAAATTTAAATATTCGATCAAAGCAAAATAACTTACGGCCCCAATTCAGAAAGTTGATAATGTACTGCGAAAATATCGAATGAACAGTTGGTAGGTCTGAGAAGGCCAGAACCGTAAGATTGTGCATGGGCTCATTGAATTGGAGATTATAAGCGAGTATGAACTTTGTGAGCTCATTGGGGAGCTCAGCATCAGGATTCTCTTGAGCTGCAATGGTCTTCAGAACAGTAACGATGAAATCCGACCCAAGCAAATCTGTACAAGTGATGAAAGTAAAATCCAGATACTTGAGTCCCATATATGAGCTTATTACCATAGTGGCTGATTGGGAGTGACTCTCCAGGTGACATAAGCAATGTCAGGAGTCGAGTCATCGGAAGAAGACGAACCTCGTCTTTTACCTCCTTGAACTCTCTGTTCATCCATTCAAAACAGAGATAATTAGAATAAATAATTTACCAGTATAATAAAACTGCATCTGAATAGTTTACCTGGCTAGCTCCATTGGCAAGATTGAATTAGAAAGTGTACGGAGTGCAGTTCGATCAATTTCACAGATAGTNCTCCTTGAACTCTCTGTTCATCCATTCAAAACAGAGATAATTAGAATAAATAATTTACCAGTATAATAAAACTGCATCTGAATAGTTTACCTGGCTAGCTCCATTGGCAAGATTGAATTAGAAAGTGTACGGAGTGCAGTTCGATCAATTTCACAGATAGTTAGAAAAGTTTCAATAAGGCTCGTACGAATCTCCTTCCGTGTCTCCATCTGGTAAAAGAGAGCCATTGACTGAATATTGGAATAATGGCTCTCTCGCATGACAAACGTTGAGAAGCTGTGATCGCAACCGCCCTATCATAGGTAGAAGTACAGTGAAATCCTACTTTCATCTTTTCAACTTGAAGAGTTTACCAATATCTCGTTGAGTTCCAAGATTGTAGTGCGAATAATCCCCTCATCCTCATGCGTAGCCCAACTTCGCTGCTGCTCATCTTCTTTGCAAGCTGTGAGAAGATCAAACAGTTCTCGTAACCGCCTCGCGTCTGGACTTCTTTCAATGACAGCTGGACATCTACTGATGACTGAAGGCTCTTCTAAGCTAACCGCAAGGGAATCCGGCAATCCACCAAATTTTCTCTAATGTAACACAAAATAAGATATATTTCAGAAAGCAGCGAAAAGAAATATAATAAGATATTTACCTGGAGCATATCAGTAACAGTGCGTACAGCTATCTGTGCCTTCTCGTGGCTAATTCCAGCTGCGTTCCTGACAACGTCGATCATCTCACATGCGTACTCGCCAACAGGTGTTAAGGGACGTTGCTGTACTACATCGCCATTGACAGCGGCGCCATAGTGGGAAACAGAAGACGGAATTGAGCAGTGAGATGGAGATGAGCCTCGGCGGCGTGGTGACTCTTGTTCGTCGTCACTAGTTTCCCTTGCCTTGATTTCATCATTTTTTAATCAAAATCACTCATTTAACAGTTGAATAGAAGTAAATAGGAAACTCCTTCCGGCCAACTTACCGTAACGGAGCCGACGGCATTGGCAGTTTCTAGGACAGCCAAAGCCGCTAGCCTGGTCCGCCTAATTTCGTCCTCAATTTGGATGATCTGATCCATCAGATTTTTTGACGGTGCAAGCAGGCGATCACGGAGGCGGGCAAACTCTGTCACGGTAACGTCCCCTCTTGCCTCTGAGCCCTTCATGGCAGCGTCAAGGAAGTTAAGAAGGACGTCACTGTCATGCTGTCAAACAATCAAATGCAACTTACTAACCTCACTTTTACCATTTTACAAAAATTAGATAGAAATGCGACTTACAATGTGCTCGATGCCAACAAAATTGACGGGGACGTATCCCACCCATCCTAATGAATTGGATGCTCTTAGCCAATTTTGATCCTGCGGATGCTTACCTAGGTACAAAAGTCTTTCCGAGGCTCCGAACCCTAGGGTTACCTCACTCGTCGGTTGGAAATTGAACAGTCCTTTTAGCATCTTTTATCGTGAAACCTATTCCCAGAGATTTGAACTTGAATTGTAAATAGAGGTAACATACTTACTATTTTTAGGAATTTCTGGCCACTTATGAAGTTTACTGAACAAAAGACGAGTAAAGTCAAGGTCAACTTCCAACAATAAACAAACAGCTGACAACAACAGCCGAGTTGTTCACTATTCTTTTCTCATTCATTAGGGACATGCAGATAGAGTAAAATTCACTCAAGTTTTGGCTTCAAGGGACGCTAGTGGCTCCCCAAGTGAATGAAATTTGATTAACAGTCGAACACAGTTAGCATTTCCTTCAGTCTGCACTGATTTTTTTAATTTTCCTTCAAAATCTTCTTGAAGCCAAAACATGAGTGAATTTCACTCTATCTGCATGTCCCTATTATACCCGTTATCGTATCGGAGGCAGTCTGTCTGGCTGCGCTGTCGCACTCGTGTGGCGAATTTTTTTCTTCAGAAACATGCAAACAACGCTTGTAAACCGCTTACGATTTGCGAACTGGCGCAACCTCTAATACTTCAAAATATCGGAAAAAATCGAATCAACTCATAGTTTCATAAATCAAAATCAGATTAATTTTTGAATTTCGGATTTTAGAAAATGATGTTTCGATTTTTTCCCTGAAGAAAAAAACGGCTTTTGGAAAGCTTAAAAATGAAATAAATCCCTGCAAATCCAGCAGAATTCCGTTAATTCGCCTAATAATATCGGAGAAACCGACAAAAAATACAAGTGGTAAAGAAATAAATTAAGGAATATATTAGAATACTTTGCTTTACAAATGATGTATTTGCATTTGCGGAGTAGAATAATTATTTTCGACGAGTCGGCATCGGTATAGTATTGGCAATGGGTGCAGACTTCCGATGACAGTACATTGCAAAACTCAATCTCAATGAAAATGCACATCTTTTCTGTCAAATAATGGTATCGCAGTAGCGGAAGCATCTAGTCAATCAGCTATAATAAAAAGTTCCAAAGAAGCTAGTTAATCACAAGCCTCATAATACTACGCATTGTTAACCAAAGCTAATTGAAAATAGTAGAATCATAATTGCTTCCAACTTTTTTCCAAGAACAGACCGAACTGAAGGAAGCAATGACCCTCGTCAGCAACAACTGTGTGTGGCAGAGTTTTCTCCCACTTTCACTCGAATCGAAGTTGGATTTCTTTTTCTGTGCTTTCGCGAAAAAAAAAGGAAGAGGGAAGAGGTGAAGGAGTGATGGACTGGAGAAATAAAGGAGAAGGAAGACCTTCAGTTTCAATTTAATTTATACTATTTTGGAAGGTTTGTTTCATCTTCAGCTGCTTCTCACCTAATTGCCAGCGAGCAGGACTTGGGCAAGATGGCTACGGAGAACGTTTTCCTGTTTGTTCCTAATCTGATCGGTAAGTGCTTCCTTCAGTGTTAGCAACACTTCACTTTAGAACCGAGTCAATCAGCTGATTAGCGCTTTAATTTTCTCCAGGTTACGCCAGAGTCATTCTGGCTGTCTTGTCATGCATTCTGATGCCAAATTCCCCAGCCCCTGCTGTGTGGTGCTACTTCATCAGCGCTATTCTGGATGCTGTTGATGGACACGCTGCCCGTCTGCTAAACCAGAGTAAAACTCATTTCATTAGCGGCTCTGTTTGAGCAATTATTTATTTCCCTGCTGTTTAAGGTACGAAGTTCGGTGCAATGCTGGATATGCTGACTGACAGATGTGGAACTGCTTGTCTTATGGTCATGCTGTCAGTTTTCTACCCAAATTACGCATTTTTCTACCAGATGAGCTTAATCGTGGACATCTCAATGCATTGGCTCCACCTTCATACGTAAGTTCATGGTTTCATGTCGATTGGGCTCTTAATTAACATGTCTTTTTGTTTTTTCAGGACGCTGTTACTAGGGAAAGGGAGCCACAAATCTATGACCACCGAGGATCCATACTTGTTGAGGATTTACTACACTTCGAAGCCGGTGCTGTTTACAATGTGCTGTGGGAATGAATTATTTTACATCATGATGTACCTGATACACTTTTACGACTCATGTAAGTGAAGGTTTTTCCAACTGTTAGGCATTATTATAAAGCAAAGAAAAGACAAGCCTGTTTTTCCTTGACAGTTCTCTGGAAGCTCATTGCTGTCGTTTGCTTCCCCATTGCAGTAGCGAAATGGATGATGGCAATCCTTCAAGGAGGTACGGCAGCACGGAAGCTGGCTGCCCTTGACGTAGCCGAGCGAGCGTCTGAGTCTAATAAGCAACACGCTCAGTAGTTGCATGCTAGCAAAAGCGAGATGTTGTTAGTGAAAAGTTATATTATTCAGATGGCTTCTCCTTAATTTCCGTTTCCGTGCATGTGGATAGGACCAAGAAATAATTCCTCCCTGCTAAGTCTCTAATCCAAACTTCTAATCCTTTAACTCATTAACTTGTGAAATTGCTAGTTCTATTTTCCCGTCACGGAACTCCTAAAGGCAGGAAATCTCTAGTTGCTGCCTGATTCCAAGGCATGATATTCCATTATTTGATTTTTGAGGGTGTGATTAGACTCTCTTATCTTTAATTGTTCAAGGTTTTTTGTTGTGATTATTTTTTCCGTCTTTTTTTACCTGTCCTTAAAACACGTAGACAATCTAAGGTGAGCCATGTCCTTGAATAATGAGAAATTGGACAGGAATAGCCTCTCCAATCTTCTTCATCATATAAAATGTCCTTTAGTTTTTCGTATTCTTTGCTTCGCTTTTCTTTATTTATTCAGTTTATTCTCTTTAGATTCTAAACTAAACAGACTAAAGCTAGTACACAGATCTAAATAAGTGGAAGCATTTATTAGTGCTACACTACGTACTTATAATTCCAAAAGTCTTTGGATTAAGTTCTATTTTCCCTGTAACAGCAGTATTGTAAAATTAGGGAAAATTATTAAATGGAGATAGTTGAGCGTCTCCCAATCACGAATGTCCTGTCACGTGTAATGCTTCAAGCCAGTTTCTGTATGACACTGACAAGTTTCATTCAGTATTCTCACCACTCTCTCTCTCTTCCGTGCCCGTGACATCCGTCACTCTTCTCTCAATTTTTGCAAGTATTCAGTAAATCTAAATTGTTTGCGTTTTCAACAATGGAATACTCTGCGGGGTAATTGAGGGCGGAAAGTTGAAGGAGAGCCCACTATACTATGTGAAAGCAGCATTCTCATAATTTGCGTGAGTAATTATCGTTTAATTTCGTAATTTTTATAATTTAGTTCTTTAGGTTTTTTTATTGTGGTGAAGAAGGTGACGCTGCGCTGCTGTTGATCAAGCGAGCGAAGCGTCAGGTTTTTTTAACGGGTTCGGGGCCTTTAACCCGTTTTTCCGCGGAAAGGAGAAAGTTCTTCACTTCCAGTTATTTTTGAGACAATACCCATTTTTGATTAGTATTAGTTAACTCATTAGTGGATAGAACTCGTATTTATTTATGCCATTTTTTCAATCTCTCCACTTTGCATTTCAATTCAGAATTAGTGAGTCGAGTTAGAGAGGCAGGAACTAAGGAACCACTAACTATAAATTCTCCTTGGTGGTGGTGGTTGGGTAAGGGATTTTGTAATCGATCGTAGGCAATCTTGTGGTTCCCACTATTACTAATAATTTACCAAAACTATTATCACTATGCACCGGATGTACTTCTGATTATGCTTACTCAGAAATGTTTCTTTCTTTTCAGATGAAGCGTGCAAATTTTATGATGTTGAAACTCCTGGTGTCGTCGTAGTAAATTAGTAATCGAATTTTCCGACATCACTTGGCCCAGTGATCCCATCATGAACTGTTCAAAAGAAAGTATTCTCCAGTGGGCAGACTCTCTCCTCCTTGTCGCCATTTTCTTGTTCCAGAGTGTCATTCTCAACTACCTGGTCATCAATCAGTTCATCCAGTCATCATTCACTTTCCTTTGGTTCCTAGGAGATTTTATTTGTCTTCTCATTTTTGCATTCACGCTTTACCTTGCCTTTCGACTCCGCTGGAAGGAGAGAAATGGAGGAAGTCTCAAAGGGTCAACCAGTCTCAATAATTCCAGAAACAGCTCAAGGAATGGAAACCGAAGTGTGTCGCCCTCAGCCTGGGTTACTGAGCTCAACTGCTTTTCAAGAATTTCAAAGACTCCGTTCATTTACATTGCTTGGATTTGCTACACTTGTACAATTATCGCAAAGATTGTTGTTCTCTTCAAAGCGCCGACTCATCCTCGTGAGCTTCGAAGCGATGAATTCTTTGGACCACAAATGCTCAAAGTTGCAATTTGTTTATCTGCCATTATATTCTCTCTGCTGGTTGAAGCACACCATGATGCTCAGGGCGATCCTGTCCGGAACTGCTACGTAAAGTCGCTCTCTCATGGTATGGCACTTGAAATTTTGGACTCGGTAAGATACACTAGAACCAAATCAACAGATTTAATGTGCCTTTTAACTGATTGGCTTTATTATATTTATTCTAGGTGAGTTTCCTGTCTTTGCTCATCGTACAGGAGACACATCTTATGTACACATTTGCCTTTGAAAGTTTCGTTCTTGGCCTCACTTCAATTAATCTCATGTTACCGGCTGTAGCCCTGTAAGCTGTTATGAGCATCTTAGATTTGGGCTGCGTAACGGAAACCCTTTATTCGTGTTCTCTTTCTTTTCAGGTACAAGCTGAGTGTGTCCGGCTTTGGAGAAACGTATCCTCTCCCACTTGAAATTCTGTACAAACTCCTTCATTTATTCCTTGTCAACGTTCCATATCTCTCCGTTCGAATCTACTTGTGGCAGTACTTTTCGTACTCTGACACTTCCATTTTCATGGTGAAGAATATCTATTCCATCGTTGCTTTACTCCGATCAGTCATGCCGGATCTGAGAAAAGCCTACCTCCAGTATATCAGCAGGAAAGCCATATCCAGTCGACCGATTAGCAACCTCAGTGGTACCTCACCAAACGGAAACAAGAATGGAAGCGTCAAAAGAAATGACGAGCAGGAGGATATCGCCCTATCGCTCACTACTTTTGCACAAGGTGACGAGTCTGAGAAATTACATCGTCCACATTCAATTTCCCATCTTCCTACTTAAAGCTAAGCTCATTTGCCGTCCATGGCTCCACTATTAGCATAATTCTCGTAGAAACTGTAATTACTCCATAGGTTTTACCCTTAAATCATTCAAGACTGTTAAGACTTCAGAACAATACACTGCAGAGTTTGAGCACAAAAGTCAGATGTGCCTTAAATGCATGTGATTAACTAGAAAGAGTTTTACACAGACTGGTTTTACAAGTTTTTGGAGATTTTTGCCATAATTATATTTCCTTGTACAGATCTATACAAGCTGGTAAATGTCCTTACATTTTTAAGGAAACAAGTTTAACTTCTTTAGGGTCAAACTAATGTAAAGAATTTTATATGTAATGTTGTCAGTTGAAAGTATGTTTGAAATATTTAAAACACTTTCCGAAAATTAAGTTTAACTTTTACTAAAATAGTTACTACCGGTAAAAAACGGAAAAGGAAAGAAAAGTTCGCAGCAATTCCAAAAATTGTTTTGATCTCTAAAAATAGTGTTAGTGCTGTTGCTGTCAGCAGTCACAGCGTGTATTTTCTCTTCTGAGTTACTGTTATTACTATAATGAAAGTCACAAATTAATAAAAATAACACGATCCTATTCGTGTCGTCTGTAAAAATATTGAAACACGCTGGATTTTTTAACCCTTTTTACTCTATTTGTTTCCTTTCGAAATTAGTCCAATGGGCCAAATTAGTCCAATAGGCAGACAACTCTATTTTACTCAGTTTTTTAGTTTTTTTTTTTTTAATTCTTGGTAGGAATTAAGAATTTTTTGTCTTGGCATTGGATTATTCCTCAGTTACTTCCGGTCATTTTGGGCTATCGTTTGATTGATTCGGCCAAAAATGTCGAAGCTAGGCTAGGCCTAGACCGAAGAAAATCAAATCGAAAGTTGGAGTGGCCTTTTGGTTTTTTCCACCCATTTGATTACACATAGCTGTTTGGAGGCTGTCCCCTTAAAGTCTGGGGATATGGACGTCTGCTAAAGACTTCAAAATTTAGTTAATGTGAAGCAAGCTGTGACCATGACCTTTTTGTACCATTGAAGCTTGGTCGAGTCTTCCTACCCAATATTTCTCCGACCACAATATTTCTAAAGTATTAAAAACGTCGTCTTTACCAAAAACTCCCTGTTCCGGGGGTGTGCATATCCTCTTGGGGATGTGACTAACCTTCCGTTTGTTTTTAGCATAATGTAACCCGGACATCCCTTCATCTAAGGTCACCACTAACTCCGACTTTTTTCCATCCAGGGACCTCTTTGTACAGCATTCTTACAGCTATGGATCATTAATTCCGCAGAAAAACCCAAAACGGGGTCTCCAAGTTTTCTGTTTGATTTGCTTCGGCATTTTTTAGCCTAATCCATCAAACAACAGCTTAAAATTCTAGCAATTTAAAAAAAAATAAGCTTGATGTAAAGAGTTCTCCACCTGTTGATTGATGAAGGGTGTGAAAAAATCACAGGCTAGTTGAAAATTAGCTTTCTTTTTTCCCCCCGCCATGGGAATAAGGATTGGTTTGACTTAAACGGCTTGACAAAGAAGGCTTAATTCAGCGCTATGTCTGAGTTAATTTATGAGCATCTGCCAGTTAATTTGGTTTTATGCATTAAAAACCATGCAATATTAGCTAAGCAGATCAAACGTGTCCTGGAAAGAGAAATATAGTGCTGTTAAATATGATTAGTGGAATCAGCTTCGTGGCATAAGAATGGTATGATTATACATCATCCCACTGACGTTGGAGACGGATCGCGTAGCAAAAATAAAAATTTCCTAGAATCGAATGCTGCTACGCTGGAGTATTTGCGGGGGGTCACTGGGTAATTTTTTTTGCGTATCTTCCTCTAAAACCTTCTAAATATACACCCCACATGCGGTATACTGCTCCAGGTGATCAAATATTTATGATCTTGATGGAAGTTCGAGGTTACTATAAATGCAGTGTAGGAAGTAGCAGCTTTAGCTTCAAATTTTCAGTTGGAAGCTTACTTCCTAGTAAGCACTCCATTCCAACTTTAGAAATTTTTAAACTTTCTTTGAATTTAATAGCTTCCACGAAGAAAAGGCTAAAATGAGGTATACAGT
>JABASM010001376.1:0-14942 GCA_019776545.1 Brachystomella parvula | reverse complement strand
GCAAGAAAACGGGTTTTGGTTTCTTGATATTGACACGTAGGTAAGAGGTGTAATGGCAAAATTCTTTCACAAGCATAATTAGAGAAATGTGTTAATACGAATAGGCTCCAGGAAATCAGGATTTGGTCATCTTTGCATTCCCTAGCCTAATCTTTACCGAAAATCGGTCTGGAAAAATGCGAAAATGGTTATTCTCCTTTTGGGGCCAATTCACAGGGTAAAATGCTGTGCAAAAAATGCAGCAAAAATCCTAAGAGTACTTAAGGATGTAGTTAGTAAGACTGCCAAGTTTCGTTGGATTGACTTATCCCTGCGAATTCAGTGCTAGTTAGAACTTTTACAAAAAAGGAAAGAGCACCCCTGTAACTCACTATATTTTGAAACAGTTGGCTCATCTCGCTGGTCCTGGGCGTAATGTGGAAATTGAAACAAATATTTGTTCGGGTCATGTCACAGCTCTGACTGCCTACTACGGCGAAATGGTCCAAATTGAAAATGCTGACAACTGAGGTTCCTAATTCCCTTCTTTTTTTAACCAGACAACGGAAGAAGACTGATTAACTGAACTTTATACTACTGTACTCTACTTCCATTTTCTTTATATTATTAAGCTCATAAATGACCGATCTTACTATTTAAAGACTTAACTAGTAGTATTCCAAGATCGAGAAGAAAATACTTTTGAAATCAGTTAGTTACTGTAAAACTGCCTGTGTGAAACAGGTTAGGTTTTAATACTTTGTAAGTCTTGCCGTGAATGTTTGGTGCTGCATGATGCTTTATGGATTTAATACTAGCCACTATTGGTGATTGTTGGGAATGTTTGGAAAGTGATAGCCATTTATAGACTATATAATTAACTAAAATAAACATTGCTTATTTTTTGTTACCTTAAAATTAGCATCATCAACCAATGCTCGTTTTCATCTCGTTTTTCTTCGGCATCCGACTAGAAGTTTTCATACAGTTATTTTCAGCAACCTTTAGAGGTGCACCCGGCTGGCCAAAAGTCAACCTTTCAGATGCTTATCCCGAGGATGTGAAGTAAGATTGCCCAATTCCATTATTTTCAGCTTAAAAATTTTTTTCTTTGATGGAAAAACCGCACAAGTCTTCTCATTAAAGTATTGCTTTGTTGTATTGAAAGTAACCAGTTTTTTCCTAGGCTCATCCCATTGGGCCAAGACACGGAGAATATAATATTAAGGAGTGTGTGGAGTTAATTACATTGTCGTTTCCTGCATAAAACCTACAATTTGAATAAGAAAGATCTCTGGCTCAAGTATGCTTT
This sequence comes from Brachystomella parvula, assembly GCA_019776545.1. Taxonomy (NCBI): domain Eukaryota; kingdom Metazoa; phylum Arthropoda; class Collembola; order Poduromorpha; family Brachystomellidae; genus Brachystomella; species Brachystomella parvula. Next base: position 13,651 of record JABASM010001376.1, on the reverse strand, counting down.
TTGAGTAGCCAGGTGAAAGAATGGTGAAATGGTGATGAGGTTTAATGATGCTTTGTAAATGATTCATGGGACTTTGACTTGCATATAAGCCAGACTTCTGTGCTAGGGATTTGTGCCGTTGTTGATATTTTGTATCAGTTGTGTTTGTCTGAGGGACGCCGCAGCGTCTACGGGGTCTGGAGATCAAGTCTTGTCCCGAAATCCTGCGTTATCCTTTAATATAACCAGAGAGGTCAGTTGGATGAGGGCTGAGTATCTGAATAAAAGGAAGCCGATGCCGTGATCTCTGCTTATCAGAACTGCACTGGGCTCTCAACGCCTGAACGCCATGGACGAAGACTCTTGGCCTTCCAAATCACCCTCGTCTTCGGTGTAATCCAATACTTGAGGTCGTGATTGAATTTTTTTCAGTTCAGTTCCTTAAAAATTTATTTTTGTCCTAAACTAAAACTATTTTTTGCCGGAGTGGACAGTGGATTTCTGAAAAAGAGCAATTAATGGTGAAAGTACAACATATTTTTCTTTTGAGCGTATTACTCTTCACTAACTGCTTCGATGCAGCTCAGGTAAAAGTCACAAAACCAATCTAAAGCCTTAGGAATTCTTTTCTTAAAATTAATAAAATTCTGGGCGAATCGTTCAAACGCTACCATTTTGTTGGCGACGCTTTGTCACTGAACCTCAATTCTGCAGATATTTCCCACCAACGGTGATGGGGGACGTACTAACAACCTTCGTCGGCTTCAACGGCGCTCAACTCCACCCGTAGCCGTTTTTGACGTCGCTCAGAAACAAATGAAGTGGAATAAGAAATCCCTCACATACCGAATCGTTCATTACTCGGAGCAATTGAGTAAAGAATTTGTAGATGCTGAAATCGCTAAAGCTTTTCAGTTCTGGGCCGAGCAAACGGATTTGGAGTTTATCAAAAGCAATAGTAATTCTAGCACATTATTGGTGAGTAAATGGTAGACAAAAATTTGGCTTAGATCAAAAGAGGTAACTTTTTTGTACTATTTTAATTAGGTAGACATTGAAATAAAATTCTGCCATGGAAGTCACGGTGACTCAACGCCATTCAGGGATTTCGACATTGCGCATGCGTTCTCACCTGGAGAGGAACTCGGAGGGGACATCCATTTCAATGAGAAATTCTCTCAGTGGAAAGATGGGACCACATTCCTGCACTCTGCTACTCACGAAATAGGTTGACTAACTCCTCTATGGTGATTCCAGTGTGGTAAACAAGCTATATTTTCAGGTCATGCCATTGGACTCAACCATCTTCCAATGAAGTATGCGGTTATGAGTCCTTATCAAGGTCGCGCTACCCTTCCAGTTAGACTCGCCGTCGAGGATGTTCAAGCAGTAAAGGTAGCTAATTTCTTTTAAGACAGGTTTCTGGAATAATTGTTTCAGGCTCTTTACGGCAGAAAACATAACAGTCCGCTAAGGCCAGCAATGAATACTCACATAGACCGTCCAGCGCTCTCAACAACTCAGAAGTCCGCAAAGGTTCCAAATATTCAAGTCATCGAGAAGACCACAGGAAGCCCGAATTTACCCTCGCCTACCTCGCCTGAAATGTCAGGAAATATACCAGCAAGTACAAGCTCCAGTACTACGTCTCATACAGAAATGGGGGAGAGAACTTTCCCAACTACCGGGCAAACGACAGTATTCCAAGACTCAACCTTCGCTCCTTTGAACGACTACGATATCGCTGAGGCTGAAGACGAAATTAACTTCGTAGACGCTGAAGGGGGTTCAGGTAATTCCGAAGATTCCCCAGCTGAGGGGAAAGCTCCAGGTAACAACGATCGGAAGGAACCCAGGTCTGGATCTGATATTTTCCTCGATGAGGAAGGAGCTTCTCAGAAAAGCCGTTCACCTGCAAATTCTAATTTTCATACATACTTCTGCGGATTGATTGTATTTTACAATACGATTGTGTTATAAGTTTTTAACACAACAAAAATGTTCCAACATTTCTTTCCTATTTTATTTTGAGGTGGAAGGGGGTACGATAATGAGCAAACACAGCATTTTCAATTTATTTTTCATTTTGAAGGTGTTGTTGGACAACAAAGGAGTGCGATGTTGTTGAGCGCAGTATCATCTTCTGTAAAATTTCAAGGAACATGAAAATTAGCAAATAATTTTACAAAACTGATCGAAGATGACTTTGGACTTACGGAGAGGTCCCTGATCCGGCTCCACTTGAGTTTTGATTCCACAAACAGCAAAGTTATCTCCGCAGGTAAAAATTCCACGCCAAGAGCCAAAAGCGTTTCCGTCTCCTTCAATTGATCCATTTGAAGAGCAAATAATTCGAACATTGTTAGCGGCAGTGTTATCAACTTGCCCTCCTTCCTCAGATCGCATCTGGAATCCTTTGACGACCCCTTCACTCTCACACCTGTAACTGTTTCCCCATTCTCCCCAGACACCTTCGTTGCTGGTCACGGAGTAATCGGATCCTGAGCAGAAGAGCCGGAGACCGTTCATCGCTGAAAAAAATATTTTTCATTTCAGACCTGTTTGTATATCTGGTGTTTCGAGATCGCTTTTGACTCACCAGAATCATCAGCAAAGGGACCCTGGAACCCTTCCCTTTTAACTTGGAATCCGTTAGCAAAAGTACCCTGAGGACAACGATCAACCTTATTGGACCAGATACCAGTATCCGTGATGTTGTCGGAGAAGATCAAGTAGGACCCGTCTAATTAAGAGTAAAAATTGACATGAAATCACTGATAACAAGTGCAAGGAGGGCCTTAGCCTACCGTCGGGTATCTCTGGCTTGAGCGGGCAAGTTGTTTCCTCCTGATTAATCAAACTCTTAACTTCATTCATCAGCCTCTCATGGAGACTCAAGCCTCCAACACCTTGGATACATGAGTCTGGAACAAAAAAAAATTTTAAAAGCTGATTCAAAATTGCTCAGCTTAACTGTCTCTTACAGTCGCCATCGATCAAAGTGTAGATGCTGCAATACTATGAAAAGACAAGAAAAATATAATTTTTCCCGGGAAATAAACCGAATAATATTTTTGGCAATAAACCTTGAAGATTTCAATTGCAGTTTCCAGGACTTGTTTGTTAATGTCGGGCTTCGCCGTCTCAAAGACGCTATCGAAAAGGGTTTTAATTTCTTTGTTGAATTCCTCCCAGTCGAGTGGGAAATCATTTCCAGTGGCTGCAGTTGACCAGGCTGCAAGCTTGTCAAATGACACGTCCAGATTTGCGTCAGTAATGTCAAATGCTCCATTGACCCAAACGACGACCTTCATCTCCAGGTTGACTTTTCCATACGTTAGGTCCAAGGTGTAGTCACCGGAAGACTTCAGGTGAAGAATGTCTCCGATTTGTGCGTCCAAATCATGCTTCCCCTCGAGGTGAACTTCTTTAGTCTCGAGTGCATAGTTTACTTTAGCTGGGATAGTAATGGAGAAGGTCAAGTCGTCAGTAATTGTTGAAGTTCCGGTTGCAGTGCTATCGCTGAAATTATGAAGGAAAAATCCTGTTAAATTAACGGCATCTAAAAAATGTGGAAAATATGCTATGGAAGGAAGAAGCATACCAAAGAGTCAAGTATCCTGCGCTACCGGGCAGGGTGATCCATGTAGTCTCGAGCTTAGCAGGATCGGGTAGTGGTGTGATAACTGGAATCAATGGATTGGAATTCCTTCTCGATACGTACTCGTCAAAAATCCCAAGCGTTACGATTCGTCCGAATCTCTGAGCCAGAGCTAAAAACAAAAGGAAGCTGAGTTAGATTTACGTTTTCCCCAAATTCTTTGCCAGTCACTTACTTTCTTCTGGAATGGAAGAGTGAAGGCGAGCACCGGTGCAAAGGGCCGAGATCCCTAAAACCAAAACTAGAGCAATCTTCATTTTGGATTTTAAAATTCGAACAAGTGGTACCAGAACTGCAAACTGAGATAGCAAATTTTTGGATGAGGGGTATTTAATGCATTTTATAAGCTTCAAGTGTAAATCAGGCGATAAGAACCTCACAGGGTCACATTGAACAGGTGCAGAAGTAATCTCAGTTGAAATACGCTTTTTAAAGATAAAATCTGAACGGAAATTTTGTTGATGAGTCGAAAAACGCTTTCTACTGGAGCAGTGTAGTGAATACGGCCCAATTAGAGACGCGTAAGTGGTTATTGGCTAATCAAATTCTGCTGATCCACTTGAAACTTGAAATGAATTTAAAATTACTCAGACAGGTGTAAAAACAAAATGGGTTCAATGAGTTGAGCGGATCACTTCAACTAATATTCGTAGCTGAGATCGAATTTATTCTCAAAATATAAAACACTTAACTAGAACCAACAATTAAATTAATTACTTGTGATAATAATAATGTTTAAAAAATTCCTATGCCTAAAACAAAAACGTTGGCAAGCTCATTGAATTGAATAAATTAAACTGGAAGGAACAAAGGAACGCCTAAGGGCACCTCTGGGAATCGTCAATAAAACCAAGAGTTAAAACTCCTTGTACTTTCTCTGCTGCGCTGACTAGTTCCTTAAGGTAAGCTTTAAGATTAGGAATCAAGATTTTAAAAGTTGTCAAAAGCTAAAATCCAATAACAGGAAGAAGGGAAAGGAAATAACTGATGATGAGAAGGGAGAGATTTTAAAACTGATTGTACGGAAGATTTAAAACGTTGAGGATTGTCTGACGATAACCAAAAGTTTTCAGTCTTCTTCTATTACCAGATTTTCTATAAGGGGGTGGGGAATTGATTTATGGATATGGCAGTAGAATACTCGTTGTGGGATAATTTGTTGTTGAACACTAGGCGGATGGAAGAGGTGTGACAGGCTTGGAGGGGGTGAGAGTAGGAAGACAGGGATGAGATACTGACTACTATAATCCCATGGACTCAGGACCATGTATTCCTCGGACTCTGCTCATCATCACTAGAATCTCCGCCATAGATTTCAGCTAGCTTTTGAAATCTAGGCCCGAAGCTGCCAAGGTAGTCGAAGCTCAAGTCCTCATCAGTCGTCCCTGAGGCAAGGGAAGATAGGGAGCCAATAGAGTTCCCATCACCTTCGTAGGCGTAGTTACGGAGGTCATCGAATGGAAAGCCCTCTGGGTCAGAGTCAGTACGTTTCTTATTTGCATGCAGAAAATCACCCATTTCCGAATCTGAAAAACAGAAATGATGAATTAACTTCTGGCATTTTCTTTGGTAAGGATTTTGATTTCTAGAATTTCAGAGAATGAACTTACTAGGTCCTTCTGGCTGTTTCATTTGGTTGAAGTTGTTGGCGAGTTGAGGATGCCCGGCGTTGAAAAATACGGAGAGGTCATAACCTCCGTGATCTCCTTCACCACCGCCCTCATCTGAGTAATTAATAATCGTCTCACGGATATCATCCCCTGGTTCTCCTTTCACCTCTTCGTACTTCCTTCTCCTTCGATAGAAGACTAGACCAAGGATCAGTAGGGTTAGGACAAGAAAATCACACGATGAGGATGATGATAAAATTCCAGCCAATCCCAAGATTTGCCACTTGAACACTCGTGATTGGGGCATCACAGCTTGTCACATTCCCCACGGCATAACTTGGCTCTCCTAAATCGTAATACTGAAACAAAGAAAATCAAATTGAAAAAAATATTCTGGATACCATTTTTCTGATATAGAAAACTCACATCGCCGTTGAGTGTAAGATTTGAAATGCAGCCAAAGAACTTTTCCGTGGTTGGAACATAATTCCAGTTGTTATGTGCTTGAAGGACTTTTGGGTCAAAGGAGACTCCACCAAGTTGAAGGGGTCCATTAACATTTAACGCCGAATTACCTCCAACTTTTTGACCAAATACAAAGCACCGTGACTCTTTACGGGGGCATCCATCAACACTCATTGAAATTTCCTGAATTTAAAAAAATTTTTACATGAGAGTTTGGCTTATTTACTTAATTTCTGACTGAAATAAGTGGAAGCTACCTACAGAAGGGTTCCAGCGTAGGGCGAGAAGGTGATCTTTTCCATCTGAAAGACTAGGGGCTGAGGGGAGCTCCAAGCGCAAAACGCCTGAGCCATAGTCAAGGAGAAATTGTGGACGACCATTCTTCAGCTCAACGGAAACAAAATCTGTGAATTATATTAGGAGCATTTTAAATTTACTTTCTTGGATACTGAAAAATGAATAAAGGATAAGAAAATGTAGATTTACCGGAGACGTTATTAGCAGTCTTATAGGTGGGCCCATTGTAGAGGATGAGAGCATTTTGGGAGAGTGTGCTGAAATGAATTTGTAGCAGGGAGTCTGAGCAAACCGAGAGGGGAGGATACCATGCGTATCCCGTTCCTTGGAACGATATGGATGTTGATTCACAACGGCTACCGCGGAATCCTTCAACGCATTCACATCTGGTAAATTAAGAAGCCAATTAATTTATTAGCCTCTGATCAAAAGTAAGAATTGGTCACTAAATTCTGAAAGGCTTACTTGAATCCGTGTATATTTGGGCCTGAGAGACAGATCCCGTCGTGCAAGCAAGGATTTGGCTGGCAGGAGTTTTGCCTAACTTCGGACTTGCACTTGCATACTGGTGTATTGAATGCCGTTACTCCTACGAATGAGGAAGTGTTTGTGAAGATTTTGTAGGATACTGGACTCTTTGTGAGCTCGTTAATGCAACTATGTTCACAGTGTAGGTTTTCCTGCAAACACTCGTCCACCCTGATCATCAGAATTTCCGCGTTGAGTAGTTGCTCCAGCTGAAATTTAAAATCTAATTTTAATCTGAGTCGTAAGGATCGACAGAATTGAAATTCTTACTCTTTCTTTGTGGGGGGCAAGAAGACCTTCGAGTTTCTCAGGCTTATAATATGGCGAATTGTGTGCAGAGAAGCGGACGTCAACAATTTGCTCGTCGTTGGCAACATCTGGGTTGATGACTGTGAAGACGTCCACATTGGCTTCTGGAATCCCAAGTATTCTTGCAATTTCACTTTGCAGTTTTTCTCTTCGGCTCTTCCCGTTCTGTGATAAATGAGCATTAAATTATGCAGAGCTGCTGCAGACCAAGAATGACTCCTAAAATTACTTACCGGAATATCCGGCGTTACAAACTCTTCTTTTGTAATGCCTCGGAATCGAATAGAGCCTGAGTTGTCAATCGCGACATCCTCAATTTTCTTCACGGTTATGATGACGCTGGCTTTGGCGTTTTCGTTCCTAAAATTATCGCTGACCCGAAATAGAAGTTTGTGGACTCCTTCTGTCGCTGATGGTCTCATGCTAATTGTTCCGTCAGCATTATTTAAAACGAAGTCACTTGCTTGGTCTCCATCCCATGCAAAGGATTTGTCGGGAAGGTCCCAGTCATCAAGGTCGTTCACAAAGCTACATCATTAGAAAAGAACATTATCAGAAAATGAAAAAAAAAATTTGAATTCTTCACAAATATTAAGATACGAATAGGATAAGAATAAATAAATAAATAAATACTCACACTCTGCCAATAGGAAAAGTCTCGTTTTCCTTGTACTTGTACACCAGGATTCGACTTTCTCCATCTGTCATCGGGTTATCGTTCTTGTCACCGATTATTACAGTCTGAATACTGGTACCAGTTTGCGGAGGATTTCCTGCGTCTGTGATATCGATAGGGACCAGGTAGACTTTACGACTCTCACGGTCAAAATTATCCTTGATAGCCCTCAGAGTGTTTCCTTTAAAATAAAATAGAGTTAGAGATGCAACTCAGTTTTAATGAAATTTCAGGTTTTCAATTTACCAACGACTTCGAAGGAATTCCGTATTTCAGCGTCTGCAGTTCTCGAAAGTCTGTAAGTAAAGGGTGCTCCATTCTGGGGCTCATCATAGTCTAATGCTGTGAGGCGTGTGATAATCCCAGGGCCTTGATTTTCATCCCACACAACAGGATTGGTCTACAAAAAAAAATACCGAATTAACGCCTGCGCAATCCCAGTCGCTAATCTGAAGTAATTTACCGAGTTGAGGATTGGAGGGTTGTCATTAATGTCAGTGAGGATTACGGTAAGCTCAAGGACTTTAGAAAGCTTTGTGGTCGTATTTCCATATTCATCATATGCTCCGATGAAAACTTGTTGGAATGGGTCACCATTGGGAGGATCACGATCCAACGGTTTTTTGACACGTACACATCCAGTCACTGAGTCAACAGAGAAAGATTCCTGATTTTTGAGTGCAACGAAATAAAAAATTCCTTGGGGGAGCGTCCTATCCTCAATGTCTGGATCATAGGCCGACACACGGAAAATACAATTTGTAGGAATTGACTCTTCCGGAATTGTGACTTTTTTCTCGATTTCTTCAAATACTGGTGGGTTGTCATTGACGTTACTAACAGTGACGTAGACAAATGTGAACACTTCGTGGACGGAATCGGAGGCCTTAACTCTCAGTCGATAGCTTTTGATTGTTTCATAGTCAAGGGTTTTTGCGACGGTAATAATTCCTCCAGTTATGGCACTTATGATACGGAAATGACCCTCTGGATCTCCTTCTTCAATTGAATACTTGATTACGGACTCTGCAAGAATCGAATCATAGATATGTAAGCTTCAGCTTTGAGGTTTAAGGTTTTTCAACAGAAAATATTTCCATACCTGTATCAGGGTCTGTTGCTTTAACTTCAATAACAATATTCCCAATGTCAGCATTTTCAGGAATCTCAGCTCGGTAGCCGTCCTTTGGATCTTCAAACCTCGGGGGGTTATCGTTCTTATCTGCAATCTCAATTTTAATTTGTTCTCGACGCTCGTTTGGCAGTCCATTTGGATTTGATTTTAAAAGGGCGGAAGGTGCTCCGTCTCTTGCAATTACTTCCAGTTGGAAAATATCCTGGGTTTCTCTGTCGAATGGCCTTCGCGTACGTATTTCTCCAGTCTGAGCATCAATTTGGAAATCCTCAATGTATTCTGAACCAAGGGAATAACTCACCTAATAATTTAAAAAAAAGTCAGTTATTAATTACTGAGTTTTGAATGTGGTCAGAATTTCCGACAAGCTTACAAGGTTATTTGGAGAAGTTCCATCCTTATCAATAGCTTGGACGCGCATGACGACAGTTCCTGGCGGCTCGTTCTCGAGCACACTGCCCTGTTTCACATCAGTAAAAGCTGGACGCTCGTCATTCTCATCCTCAACTTCAACCCTGAGAATAGTTGTGGCTGCCAGATCGTGCTTATTCTAAAAACAAAAAAATCAGCGTGAGCCAATATTTAAGATTTTGATAATTTCGTTTTTAACTTACTGAAACTCGAACAGTGAGAGTGTATTGATTAACCAGCTCGTAGTCCAATGGCTTCTCGACCTTAATCTGAACTGTGTTTCCTGAGGCTTCAGAAGTAAAGATAGAGTCTTTGTTCGTGGCTTGTGTCTGACCATTGAGAAGTTCAAAGAAAACAAGGGAATTGTTGGCGATTCCTGAATTTGCTTCAAAGACTGCGATAGGTCGTGTAGAGTCATGGCTTAATTCTTTTATTCTGATTGGCTCCAAGTACTCGTCACGAAAGACTGGGGGTTTCTGATTCGGCTCAACGACACGAATTGAGAGATTAGTGGTAGAAGTTTCCGGAGGATTTCCGCGATCTGAGGCTATAGCCAAAACAACGTACGTCCTTTCAGCGTCCCTCGATTCCGGAAATCTCTGACGAAGTCGAACTTCTCCAGTATCTGGAGTAACTTCAAAATATTCCTGGTCTCCAGCAGCGCTAGGGAATGATTGGAGGCGGTAGTGGACGGAGCCGTTATTCCCGTCATCAATGTCAGTAGCGGAAATTCTCATTACGACAGACCCGACGCCCATATCCCGAGGGATGGACTCACGATACTCCTAGAGTGGAAATGAAAGAAAACTTTTTACAATCAGATCTTCAACTCCTGGGCGTTTGCATGCTGAAGCCGGTATCCTCGATTTTACCTTTCGTCTACCATATGCCTAGCAGCAGTTCAAGAAAGACATTTAATAATTTAATTCTGAGAAAATGCGTAGACTGCAGAAGAGGAAAAGCTTATAACTTTGTAGAGATTTCATGTATAATTCAATATTGCCAACTTACGAATTTGTCAAACATGGGCCGATTGTCATTTATGTCCCTGATTATGACCTTCAGATTGCACACATCGTCCAACTGGGGTCTTCCGTTATCCGTGGCCCTCACGGAAACATAAGCCACTTTTTCTCTGGCAGGCTCATCTCGGTCAAAAATCTAAAGTATCAAGAAAATCAGATATGGGAGAAATGAAGGAAATAAAAATGAAATATTAAAAAATATTTACCTTATTCGTTCGGATCCATCCGGTGTGCGTGTCCACCGTGAAGTCATCTGTTGTCTCTACAATGGAATACGTTACTCTTCCACCTGCATTGACAGGATCACGATCCTCTGCATAAACTTGAATCACGGAGGTATTTTTAGGCTGCCCCTCGTACACTTCTGGAGAATAGGAGGAACAGGAAGTGAATATCGGCTTGTGATCATTTCCAGTTGAGAACGCTGAGGAATCTTCGACCTGAGAAAAAAAACAATGAAAAGAATTAATTTAAAATTAACATTAAAAATTTCAAGAAGCGCATACTCTGTAGGTGGGAGACTGTGCGCTTGTAAGTCCCATGTAGCTTTCCATACGAGGGGCATCTCTCCCACTCCGTCGAATGTGTCCATGATGTCTATGCTGTGTGGCTCCTAGTAAATCAAAAATAAAATTTAGCTTATTATCTGGATTTCCTTTCTCGAGAAACGATACGTCTGGGTTTGAAGTTTCATTTTTTTTCCTTGAGAAGAAAAAGCGATCTTTCTTTTTTACTTCTTTACTTATTTTCAAAAAAATCTCTAGGGAGAAATCACGATAAGACTTATAATCCCTGTAGCACGATTTAGTAACCTCAGTATTAAATGTTAGAGCTACTTCTCATTCTTAAGCCCTAAGAACAAATCGGCGTGAGAAAATTGGGTGTGGTGGGGATGGACGCTTCCCGACTGGCGGAAAGAGATGCAATTGGATGCGGAGTAAGGCTCTGACTTTTCAATTGAGGGCTCATTGAGAAGAGCGCTTTGGAATATCCAGTAGGAATTCCTTCCGGATTGAGTTTTAATCCGGATGACTTCCTAGTCTATACTTCCCACTTCCCCTAGAAGTCTATTGTTATTCAAAGGCCGTCCTGTGGCTGGATGGTGAGAAGAAAGACACATTCTGATCATAGAGACAAAAGGATATCCCACCCGCCTCCAGGGTTTTCTCAGGGTGAAAGTGTCTCCCGAGATAAAGTGAATTTGAGAATGGAAAACCGTAAAAGCGGTGAAAGACCAAGTCTGAATTCCAATGTCAAAAGACCATTCTCCCCCTTGACTTCATTTTGCTTTCATTTCACGTCCCCTCCTTTCCTCCAGTCAAGTATATAATAAGTAATCCTCAGCCACTTCATAAACAAACGTAATCACTCAATCTCATCTTAACCAGGAGGACAAAGGAAAAATAATCAGGACCATTCCTCGCTGCGGAAGAGAAAAAATCCAGAGATTTTTCTATGAAACTATGATCCGTTCGCTTTAATTTTTAATCCATTCTTGAGGATAAGGTAATGTATACATAGTGTAGAAATTGAGAAATTCATAGGTCGGAGTTAGGAAAAGTCTCTAAGGCTTTTTGCCACCTGGGAACGGATGAGAAAGTGAAAGAATAAGCTAAGGCTGAGTGCTGGTGATGTTGATTGATCCCTCAATTAATCTCCAAAAACGAGAACGAGGATTTGGTTACATTGCACACAGAAAGTTTGATTGATGACAGGCTCTTCCACGTGTGAGATCAAATTGGAGGAACGCAGGCTGCTCCTTTGGCCTCCCTTCCCCCCGTCCCAACCAATCAAAATGAATCTCTGTCAGTCTTAGAGGGAAATACTTTGTGAAATCCTGGAATGGATCAGTACTCAGATTTCTGAGTAATTGGGTGACGGGGGAATTGTCTAAGCGTGAGCATAAATTGAATCACCCCAGGAGGGTACCTCATAATACCTATATCCCTTTCAAACCTAGAGCCCTCAGGCTAGTGGACACGCCTGATTGGCTGAGACGTTTCTCCAGGGATTTCTTAGGATTTCTTATACATCACACGGTTCTGCGGTTTATCCTCAGAGCGAATAATTCAAAGAGATGCTGAAAAAAGGAGCTTGAGAAAACTATCATGGAAGCCTTAAAATTCTGTTCCCAATGCTCAACCTTGGGGTCATGTCAAGTCAATCTCTCCACTTCTTGGGGCAAGAGGATTAGCTATTGAACAGAAACTAAAGGCAAATGGAGTACTTTCAAAGAAGTTCAAGCTCCTTTGTTCATAATGCTGTCTTCCTAAATTCTGAAGCCAAGGCTCATGGGTAGAGTTCATTTTTTGATAATGTGACACATGTCGACCAAAATAAAAACCACCTTAGCTAATGGAAGCCATAGAGCTTCTTGGAGACACCAAGTAAAAAAAAAAAGCTCGAAACACCGGAAAGCTAGGCGGCCTGTGAGGACGAAACCTGATGAGGCCTAGGGCCCAGAGGAAAATTGCTGAAACAATCCCATGCAAAGGAAGAGAGGGGTGGGTTGAGGACCCGCATGTAAAAACTTTTGGGCTTTTGCTTTGCCGTTGTTAGGTGAGGAACCAGAGTATTAAAGTAAGTTGAGGTGTTTCTGTTGATAAGTCCCTGAAAATCACATCCAAGAGTCAACGACCGGAAAGAAGGTGATGAGATGGATCTTTTTTGTTGTGCAAATCTAGGGATTTTTATGCGTGGAGGATGATGCTTAGCTTTCTAGTATAGTAATACTACAAGAATTCTCAGAGTCCGGTACTCGTCAATGTCAAACACATCTTTGTCACATAAAATTTAGGCTTTATGCTTTTTCACAGTCAATTTCAAGAAATTGAGGATTCAGTTTCCTAATTGAATTTTTTTTCATGGGTTAGAGACTACTGAAGCCTATAAAATCCTCAAAAACTCAACAAGGTGAGAATGGAGTTTCCAGTTGTGGAAACCGGAATAATAAGATCAGCTATAAACTCAGGTTGACAGGAATTTAAATTGTAATAATAAAATATAGGGGATTTAGATACAGTGAACTGAGCCGGGCGGGATGAAAATGAGATTCAGTTCCAACCCTTGAATCCTTGTCAACAGCTAGGGAGGGATTGAAGTACTTTATTGAATTTTTATGTGTATCAGATAACTTTTCCCTTTTGGTGAAAAGATGCTGGTTGACATTCCCATTTTTGGAGTTTGTCCAAAAGAAGGGCCAAGGAATCCTTCCCATGGGAGTCAGGTGACTCAGGAAGACTCAAGACGACGGGTACACTCCATTGTACTTGGGTATTTCCAGAGGATGAATTTAAGGAGGCCCTGGGTTTTAGAAAATATTAAGTCTTCTCAAGACTGAATAATATGGGGAGGAGGAAGTAAGAACAAGAATCTCAAGAAATCAGAGGATTTTCTTCATGAAGGGATTTTCTTCCCCTTGGAAGAAGGAAAAGAGCAGATGCGATGTGACAATTCCATCTCCTTAGCCCGCACTTCAATGACCCTCAAATGCTTGGGGCGTCGGATTTGATCTCATCTCTTTCCTTCCTATACTATAGAACTCTGTCTTTACTA